>CATLOM010000036.1:0-107387 GCA_950022955.1 Xestia ashworthii | reverse complement strand
CAAGCGGCAGATCCGCTTAGGGTCGCTTGGCGAATGGAACCGGAGGTACCAGAGCGGTGAAACAGCCACCGTCACTAAACTCTTTTTCCCGGATGCGATCGACGCCCACAAAATAGTACAAAAAATAAAACCTGCCGGTATTGTGTCACAGATATTGACGGGTCATGGTGGGTTCTCCGAATACTTGCACCGTTTCAAGTGTAAGGAGAACCCATGGTGCATCTGTGAACCAGGTAAGGTGGAGTCGATCGCACACATCTTAACGGAATGCCCAATATTTGGAAAGGAACGACTTGAGGCCGAATCGAGGATAGAGACTGAAATCACCCCATGCACAATAAAAATAATAATGTCTGTAGCAAAGCACAGGAAGATATTCCTAGAGTACTGCGAAAAAGTTGCGATTAGAGTAATAAAGCGTAACCGGGACCAGTGAACGCTATGTTTTTCTAAATATGTAAATGTTTCCCCACAGGAAAAGATATCTAGTATAAGCATAGATGATAGCGCAGGAAAAAAAGCCCTAGATGAAGTAATAGACCTTTTAAAGTTGTAAATAAGAAAAATATTACTCGTAGTTTATAATAATAATGTAGACCAAATTTCACACATCATAGTAAATAAATTCAAAGTTTAAAAATTATAAAATTTCTAAACAAGGTCTCTGACTATGTCAGGGGGACACGAGCAGAGCAGGAGTGGTTTTTAGCCGGTTCGAGTCCGGCACTACCTCGACTGCCTCACAGGAGATATTCCTGTGAGATAGTCGAGGTGTCCGTGGGGATTTTCCACTCCTGCCAAAACAATGAAAAAAAAAAAAAAAAAAAAAAAAAAAAAAAAAAAACCTAACCTAACCTAACCTAACCTAACCTAACCTAACCTAACCTAACCTAACCTAACCTAACCTAACCTAACCTAACCTAACCTAACCTAACCTAACCTAACCTAACCTAACCTAACCTAACCTAACCTAACCTAACCTAACCTAACCTAACCTAACCTAACCTAACCTAACCTAACCTAACCTAACCTAACCTAACCTAACCTAACCTAACCTAACCTAACCTAACCTAACCTAACCTAACCTAACCTAACCTAACCTAACCTAACCTAACCTAACCTAACCTAACCTAACCTAACCTAACCTAACCTAACCTAACCTAACCTAACCTAACCTAACCTAACCTAACCTAACCTAACCTAACCTAACCTAACCTAACCTAACCTAACCTAACCTAACCTAACCTAACCTAACCTAACCTAACCCCCCCACTTGAGGTCGGAGTGCGCCGACTTCTTAACGGGAGTCCCGCCAAAGTGCCAGAACTGCACAAGAGCGAAGCTCGGAGATACTGGCCACAACGCCTTTAGCTTCGAATGTCCAACGCGCCGCAAATGGGACGATATAGCAAGATCCACGGTGGCATACTGCTAAGGGCACCCAAGGCAACCCAAACCCCTACAGATTGTTTCAGGCAAACCTCCAGAGAAAAAGGCTGGCGACAAATGAGCTCCTGACCGAGGCGGTAAAACGCCGGGTCGCCGTTGCTCTCCTCCAGGAACCATACGTGGGCGGGGCCAGAGTGATGAGGAGTCATAGAGGCGTCCGGATCTTCCAGAGCACTGACACCGGAGATGGGACTGTTAAGGCCGCAATAGCGGTCTTCGACCAAGATCTCATCGTCGAACAGTACCCGAAACTCACCACGAACAACATCGCCGTGGTGGGAATCCGAACCAGTGCCTGGAGGATCACACTAGTCTCCTTTTACTTTGAGCCGGACCAGCCAATCGGACCGTATCTGGAGCACCTCAAGCGTGTTGAGGCAGAGATAGGTTCCAGAATGTGGATTCTTGGAGGAGACGCAAATGCCAAAAGTACCTGGTGGGGAAGCCTGACCATAGACCGCAGAGGTGAGGAAGTGTCCGGAGTCCTCGATGAGCTGGACCTGAACATTCTCAACAGAGGGGAAATTCCGACCTTCGACACAACCAGAGGGGGGATACGCTACTGCAGCCACGTCGATATAACAGCATGCTCTACGGATATTCTGGACATGGTGGATGACTGGAAGGTAGACGAGGGCCTTACGAGCTCGGATCACAACGGCATTGTTTTTAACATCAAATTAAATAGATCTAAAGGCATCCAAATTAGCAGAACAACTCGAATTTTTAACACTAAAAAAGCAAATTGGCCCGAGTTTCGTGAGAAACTCGGCCAATTTCTGCAAAAAAATCAAATAAACAAAAAAGAAATAGACAATCTTAATACAGCTGACCAATTAAATTCAATCACCAACTTATATATCAACTTAGTTAAAGACGCATGCACTTCATCAATGCCGATTAAGAAAACAAACGAAGTGTTCACATTGCCGTGGTGGTCCGAGAAACTCGAGGGTATGAAGAAAGAGGTCGCCACCATGAAACGCAGAGTCAGGAGTGCTGCACCAATCCGAAGGTCGAAGGTCGTTGAAGAGTACCTGAAACTGAAAGTTGAGTTTGAGACGGAGGCAGCCAAAGACGAGATCGAGAGCTGGAAGAACTTCTGCACAAGACAAGACAGAGAAGGGGTTTGGGAAGGTATCTACCGTGTGATAGGGAGGACTAAGGGAAGAGGAGAGGACCAGCCACTAGTGAAAGATGGGGAAGTACTGGACGCAAAAGGCTCGGTCGAATTACTGGCGGAAACCTTTTACCCAGAGGACCAGTCAAACACCGATAGCACCTACCATCGCCTTATTAGGGAAAAGGCCGACGCCGTGAATGCTGGAGGGCATGATGAGTCATGCGATCCACCATTCACGATGGCCGAGCTGATGGCAGCGTGCGAATCATTCAACGTCAAAAAAGCGCCAGGAGCAGATGGTCTCACGGCCGATATTTGTAGCCAGGCTATTAGGAGTGCCCCCGAGACAGCCTTGGCGCTCCTAAACGGCTGCCGGAGAACACACCTCTTCCCTGAAATCTGGAAAGAAGCGACCGTTATTATCCTAAAGAAGCCCGGGAAAACTGATTATAGCACCTCGAAGGCATACCGACCAATCGGACTTTTACCAATTTTCGGAAAAATTTATGAGAAGATGTTGGTGGCCCGCCTCAAGTATCACTTGATCCCTAGGATGAGTACTCGTCAGTACGGATTCATGCCCCAGAGAAGCACCGAGGACTCCCTCTATGCACTAATACAGCACATACGCGGTAAGCTGATACAAAAGAAAATTCTAGTAATGATATCATTGGACATAGAGGGAGCCTTCGACAGCGCATGGTGGCCGGCTATAAGGGTCCGTCTGGCTGAGGAACAGTGTCCAGTCGGCTTGAGGAGGGTCATCGACAGCTACCTCAGAAACCGAAGGGTCAGGGTCAGGTATGCAGGTGAAGAGTACTGCAAGGCCACCAGCAAGGGTTGTGTCCAGGGTTCTATTGGAGGACCAATTTTCTGGAACTTGTTACTGGACCCGCTATTAAAGAGCTTGGAAGCCAGGGAGGACTATTGCCAAGCTTTTGCAGACGACGTTGTGCTGATTTTCGATGGTGACACAGCGTTGGAGATCGAGGGACGTGCCAATGCCGCTCTCGAACATGTTCGGGCGTGGGGTGTTCAAAATAAGCTAAAGTTTGCTCCGCAAAAAACAAATGCAATGGTTCTTACGCGCAAATTAAAATACGACATCCCGCGCTTGAGCATGGGCGGGATAGACATTGTCATGTCCAACGAGATCAAAATCCTGGGTGTCACCATCGATAAACAGCTGACTTTTAACACACACGTCGCAAATGTGTGCAGAAAGGCAATAGGAATCCACAAACAGCTCACCAAGGCAGCAAAGACCAGCTGGGGACTTCATCCGGAAGTCATCAGAATAATATATGTGGCTACCGTCGAACCAATCATCCTGTACGCCGCCAGCGTATGGGCTCCAGCCGTCGAGAAACTGGGTATCAAGAAGCAGTTGGGAGCAGTGCAGCGCGGCATCGCGCAAAAACTGTGCAAAGGGTACCGGACGGTCTCCTTGAACTCCGCGCTAGTGCTGGCTGGGATACTCCCTCTCGACCTGCGAGTTCGCGAAGCGGCTTCGTTATACGAGGCCAGGAGAGGGGTGCCTCAGCCAGCACTTGGCGACAGGAGCGTCGAGCAGACCGCTTCGGCAATGGAGGCTCCACACCCCGCAGAGCGCGCTGAGCTAGAGCTCGTAAGCCTGGTAAACCAAGAGCAACTAGATGCCCAGAACGAACTTGAAGTTCGTATCTTCACGGACGGGAGCAAGATTGGGGGCAAGGTTGGAGCGGCACTATCCGTGTGGAGAGGTGACGCCGAAACCAAAACCCTCAAGCTTGCTCTCCCACACTACTCCACCGTTTACCAGGCTGAGCTTCTGGCAATATGCGTCGCAACCAGGGAGATACTCAAGCACAGTGCGCAATCGTTTGGAATCTTCAGCGACTCCATGGCGGCCCTCCAAACGATCCAGAATTATAATCGGTACCACCCCCTGGCAGTAGAGACAAGGGCCAACCTTCGGTCCTTGTCGATCCAAAACAAGGCTGTTACCTTGTTTTGGATCAAAGCCCATGCGGGGTTGGAAGGAAATGAGAGGGCCGATGAACTTGCCAAAAGAGCCGCTGAAGGTTCCAAACGAAAGCCCGATTACGACCTGTGTCCGGTTTCATACGTCAAGCGATGCATCCGAATGGCAACTCTTGACGAGTGGAACCGGAGATACGGTTCTGGAGACACTGCTTCAGGGACGAAACTGTTTTTCCCGGATGCGGTGGCGGCCTACAGGATAGTCAGGAAAATCAAAATCAATAACGTAACAACGCAGATCATGACGGGGCACGGTGGGTTCTCGGAATACTTGAATCGCTTCAAGTGCAAGGAGAACCCATCGTGCATCTGCGATCCTGACATTGCTGAGACGGTGCCACATATATTGTTCAATTGTCCCGTATTTGACAAAGAAAGGCTTGAGGCTGAGCACGAACTCGACACCAATCTAAACGCCGAAAATGTGTGGCAATTAATGAAGGGAAGACAAAGAGAAACGTTTATAGGATTTTGCGTAAAAATCTGTAGTAAAGTGATAGAGAGAAATAAGAGTGTATAAGAAAAAATGTTTGCATAATATTGTACAAAATATTAGGGTCAAGCATTAAAAACAGAAATATTAATAGTTAAATAACGCAATAAACCATTGCTTAGTATTTAGGTTACACATATATTTATACTGTTTTAATTTAAATAGTCTTAAGAAATAACCGGAGTAAAGATAAAAGACAACAAAGGGATGTTTGCTTTGAACTTTAAATGTACTAGTTGTTAAGGAATAGAAAATAAGTAAAATAGTCGTAAGAAACATGTAATTATATATTATTAGTAAAATAGATGTATACTTTGTAAAGTAAGAAAATCAAAATTGTAATAGTATTAAGAAATAGATATAAGATAAATTAAGAACTAAATTGTAAAGAAAAATAAAAAACTTGTGTGGCTATGTGTTATCCCCAAATAAAAATGAGGAATAGTTAACAGTATAGGGAAAAGTAGAAGGGCGTCCTACCCTTGGAGACAGAAAGGGGAAAGAATGAAAGAAAGATAAAGTATGCAGAATGAAAGTGCGAGAGGAATAATAGCGAGAACTGGTATGATTGTAAAGCTGAGAATAGGCTCCGATTACGTTGGAGGTAGAAGTATTAAAAAAAAAAAAAAAAAAAAAAAAAAAAACCTAACCTAACCTAACCTAACCTAACCTAACCTAACCTAACCTAACCTAACCTAACCTAACCTAACCTAACCTAACCTAACCTAACCTAACCTAACCTAACCTAACCTAACCTAACCTAACCTAACCTAACCTAACCTAACCTAACCTAACCTAACCTAACCTAACCTTTTTTTTTTTTTTATTTTTTTTTTTTTTTTTTTTTTTTTTTTTTTTTTTTTTTTTGACGCTGGGAAAAAATGCATTACGCATACCCTCCCATCGGGGGATGAGAGGGGTATGTGGGACTCCCCGAGTCTGACCCGGTATACCCACTAAAACGACCCAGCGAAAATTCCCGCTTCGTCCTAGTGGCGGGGGACTGGGAAACCGGCATAGCCTTTACGTCCAGTCCTCCGCCGACGATTGCCCTTCATGGCGGGCCCCTCACAGGGGGCTCGGGAGTGACCGACGAAGGTGGTGACGGGTGCAATGCGGGCGAAGGCACCCCCGTGCCTGTCGCCCGCCCGTCGCCACCAAGAGGAGGGAGAGGACGGTGCCTTCTCCGACCCCTTCTTCGTCTGCGGAGCGGCGCAGCGAGAGGGTCGTCCTCCCGCTCGCGCTCCGTGACAGGGTGGTTTGGGGAGAAATAGACCCCCACCAGGGCCATGTCTCCCCACGCGGCGGCCACGTATCCCGGTCCCCTCTCTGAGAGCGAGAGGGGAGGGGAGTCAGTGGAAGGCCGCACCACCTGAAGGATGCGATGTTCGACCCTATCCATCAGTCGGACATCGCACCCTCCTCCGCAGCCGCCGCGGGAACGACGGAGCAATTAGCAGCAGCAGTAGTCCCGGTCGGCACCTGCGCTTTGCCCCGCTTATGGGGAGGATTACAGTTCCTCCCCTTCATTACGTGGCCTGCCGGGCGGCCACTGGCGGCACACACCGCGCAGTGTGGCTTGGCGGCCTCACAAGACACGGCTTTGTGGCCGTTCTTGCCGCAGCGGTAGCACGTGTCCGTCCTGTCTACCGTGGACGGACACATGGGCCGGGTGTGTCCGATGCCGAAGCACCGGAAACACCGCAGAGGCTGGTCCTCGAGTGCCCGGACTGCACCCGAGCTAAACCCGACCAGCAGCCGTCCCTTGGCAAGGACGGCTTTGGCAGCGGCGACTGGGCACTCGAGGCGAATGGTACCCATGCCACCACGGCCGGGCCTTATGTCCCGGCTTTGCACCGCTGCGGCACCACAGCCCCCTACCGCTGCGACCGCCGCCACCACCTCCTCCTTGGTGACGGAGTCGTCGAGCTCCATCACCTCAATGGCCACCGACTTGACTGGTCGGGCCACCTTGGCCGAGTCTGCGATGACCTCTTGCAGCTTTGCTGCGAAGAGGTCCGCATGGGCACTCCCCTCGGCCCCCGGGAACTCGAAAATTCGAGCCCCGGCTTGTGTCCGCCGGCAAGACACGCTGCCGATCCCCAGTTGGGTGGGATCGGCATTGGCACGCGCCCGCATCAAAATGGACATATAAGTCTCCCCTCGCTCCGCAGCTTCCGCGGTGAGCGTCACCACGACGGCTGCGGTTTTCGGGGGGACTAGCTTGCCCTTTCCCCTCCCTTTACCCTTCCCCTTTCCCTTGCCGGTCGTCTGCGACCGACTGGGAGCGGTGGTGGCGGGGACGGCAGGTACGGCCTTCGCCGATTTCTTGCCCCTGCCCTTCCCCTTACGTACCACTTCCGTCCATTCGTTGGACGGGGTGGTGGCAGGGAGGAGGGTGTCTTCCGCCTGGGAGGAGGACGGCCCCGGCTCGCTCTGCTGCCTCTTAGTCGCCGCAAGCGGCGGTCGGAGGCGTTTCTCCGGCAAGAGCCGGTCCTCGATGCCCGCTAAGCAGGCCCTTGTGAAGGCCCTCTCCTCCATCACAACCTTGCGGATGATATCCTCAAGGTTGGAGGATGGGCCTTCTGCCACAGGGCTCGTCCGGGCCTGTTGTGGCTGGGCCGTGGCTTCAGCCAGCTTCTGATGAAGCTGGCTGACCTCCAACTGCAGCCGATCTACTTTCGCCTGCAGTTGCCGTGTCTCGTCGGTGCTCGTGCGCTGGATCAGCTCCGCGACGACACCGCGCATGCTTGCGGCCCGGCTTTTCAGGGCCTTTTGAAAGGTTCCTTTCAAGTTGGAGGACTTAGAGGCGACCTCCACGATCTCCTCTTCGTCCTCTTCCGCCATCCTCTCTAGCTCGGCGAGAGAGTGGTCTGCGTACAGAACGCGGGACGCACCGTACCCGGACTTAGCTCGGGCGACGTGCGCCCGTTTTTCTTTGGCCGCAACCCGCTCCTCCAGCTCTTGCTGGAGCTGCGCCCGCCGGGCCAGGTCCAACTTGTGTTGGGCGTCCGCGAGCCCAACGACATGGGTATCCGCGGCCACGGTCGTCGGCTTTTTTGCCTTTGACCCCGAGGCTTGGGAACCCCCGGACCCACCACTCAGGTGGACCCGCTTCCGCGAGCGAGAGTCGTTCGCGTCCGACACACTGAACAGTGAGTCGTTGTCGGACGACTCATCCGCCAAAAAGCCTGCCGCAGACGGCGCGCGGCTAGCTTCTGACACCGGAGCGTCGGAGTGGCCCTGAGAAGGGCAAATTAAATTTTGCCCACCCACCCGCCCTCTGGTATATAGGAAGGTAGACGTGGGATTTTCGGCAAAATTTTCTTTTTATAATTTTATTGTTTATAGTTAATTTAGGCCTGTAGATAGGAATTTCTTTAGGGAAAAGCTCGTTTTTAACCATCCTGACTGTAAATAATTGATTTTTTAGGAAATTTTAAATTTACTTGTTTTAGATATTATTATATTGTTAAATAATATATTGTGACAGTCGCACCTAAGAGGGCGACTATAATTATACGACTTTCTTGTATTTATATTTTATTTGATTCTGTTATTATATACTTACTGTGTTCCCCCCTTTACAGGGTCACAGGAGTACCAGTGTCCTCTCTAAACCTCTCCTCTCGAGCAGATATTGTTGTTTAGTTCCCCTCTTTACAGGGTTCGACTCTAGCAATACCTGCTCCCAAAGTTGTACGATGTTTCGCACCCCATCCAGCACCGTGAGGGCTCAAGGATCTAGTGGCTCGCCGCGATCGGTGGAGGAAGCGGTGCCTTCGTCTGTGGCCGCGAGGAGGAGAATCTCTTTCGGAGACGAGACTCCTTCTGCGTCGCAGGGAGGCCCTGCCACTCCGGGGACGCGCCGAGCTGCTATCGATGCCTCAAGACCGCTCATAAAGCCTGAGGCTAAGTGCCGCAGTCGCACCGAGGAGGCGAGAGCTTGCCTAAATAAGGCCAAGCTTAATCTAGGCAACTCTCGCAACCTCAAGGCTGAGATCAAGACTGCGGTGCTTGAAGCTATAAACAGACTTTATGAGCTGGTCAAGGAGTCCGAGCGAGATAAGGCCCCTTCCGCACCCATCGCCATACCGGAACTCGCGCCCACTGCTGACCGTAGTCCCCATCCTATCTCCGCCGAGGTCCTTGCTGGCCAGACTGAGCTCCTAAACAGCTTGAAGGAGCACATCTCGGAGTTAAGAGACAACTCCGAGAAACTCGACAAACTCCGAGACAGTCTGGCCAACAGGGAGGGGGTGGGGGAGGCAACCTACGCGAGTGTAGCGGGCGTCATTAAGAGCCACACCGGGGCTCAGACTCTGGAGCGAACGACGCTGCACTCGGTGGTTGTCTCCTCAACTCAGGAGATGGATACGGGGGACGAAATACTCGAAAGAGTTAGGAAAGCAGTGGACGCGAAGGAGGGCTGGGTGCGTGTCGAGAGGGTCCGCAAGGCCAAGGACCAGAAGGTTATTATGGGGTGCGCAACCACGGAGGAGAGGAGGAAACTGAAAAATCGTTTGGAGAAGGCCGGAGAGAACCTCGTCGTCGAGGACGTGAAAAATCGGGACCCGCTTCTGATTCTAAGGGACGTTTTACTCATGCACAGTGACGAGGAGGTGCTGAGAGCCCTTAGGAATCAGAACCGGGAAGTATTTCACGGGCTCGACGACAAGGAGCAGAGAATGGTTGTCAAATACCGACGCAAAACTAGAAACCCGCATGCGAATCACGTTGTGCTTGGTGTGTCCCCTATGATCTGGAGGAGGGCGATTGAGGGGGGAAAACTCCGCATCGACCTCCAGCGAGTTCGCGTAGAGGACCAGACGCCTCTGGTGCAGTGCACCCGCTGCTTGGCATACGGGCACGGAAAGCGCTTGTGCACGGAGCCAGCCGATCTGTGTAGCCACTGTGGTGGGCCACATGTCAGGGCAGACTGCCCGGATAGACAGATCGGCAAAGCAGCGGTTTGCGTGAACTGCACCAGAGAAAAACTAGGGGCCACCGAGCACAACGCGTTCAGCAACGAATGCCCAGTGCGAAAGAAGTGGGACGCATTCGCAAGAGCTTCGATAGCTTACTGCTAAAGTTGGCGGTGCGACCACTTCCAAACACAGATGTGGTATCAATTCGGCCCAACCGGAAACCAGGCGCGTTCAGGCAGCCACCGGGGTTGGCAACATGCGAAAAAGTAAATTGAGTCCGTTTCATGGGAAACTGGCT
Source organism: Xestia ashworthii (assembly GCA_950022955.1). Lineage (NCBI taxonomy): Eukaryota > Metazoa > Arthropoda > Insecta > Lepidoptera > Noctuidae > Xestia > Xestia ashworthii. The sequence goes on along the minus strand of CATLOM010000036.1, from coordinate 97,074 downwards.
CAAGTTATGCTGGAGCGGGTGCCAGCTCTGGTGGACATGTCAAGCTGTGTCGAAATTGGTAGTACATTAACAGACCTAAACCCATTTTATGAAGAATGTATGAAATTAAAAGCAATAGATATAAAATTGAAAATGATATTTAATTATATAATGAATATATACTGTAGATATCATACAATTAATAAATAAAATAGATATTAGAACAAAAATTTAAATGGGAAACAAAAGTAATTAGAGCAAGAAATCGTAATAGGGGCATTAATGTAAGGGTTAATAATAGACATAAATATGATTATAGTAATAAATTTTAAAGGATATTAGTGAAATAAAAATTGTTCTGTGGTAAAATAGCAATTGTTAATAAATACACATTAACAAGATAGTAAAGAGTAAAGTTAAATAAATGTAAGAGATATTATAAGGAGTTACAAAAATAGGTATTTTACATCACGCAAAACCAAAACGCAATCATGTGGTCTCTCCGGCCACCCTTTATCGTAGACAAACAAAAAATGACAGATGTTAAGGGCTCTGATCATGTTAGAGGAACACTGGCTGGGGCAGGAGTGGTTTTTAGCCGGTTCGAGTCCGGCACTACCTCGACTTTCTCACAACCTGTGAGGTAGTCGAGGTGTCCGCGGGGATTTCCCACTCCTGCCAAAACAAAAAAAAAAAAAAAAAAAAAAAAAACCTAACCTAACCTAACCGCGTCAAGGTCGGAGCAGCACTCTCACTTTGGGAGGGTGACGCCGAGACCAAATCCGTAAAACTTAGCTTGCCGCCGTACTGCACGGTCTACCAGGCGGAACTTCTGGCCATATGCGTAGCCACGCGCGAGATCCTCAAGCGCAAAGAGGGAACCTTCGGTATCTATAGTGACTCAAAGGCCGCACTACAGACAGTCACAAACCAGGGTTCCCTCCACGCCCTGGCCGTGGAGGCGAGAGCGAACGTCGCCGTGGCTTTGTCCCAGAACAAAGATATTTCTTTGTTCTGGATAAAGGCACACGCAGGGCTAGAAGGCAACGAGCGCGCAGACCATCTCGCAAAAGAGGCTGCACTCCGATCCAGGAAGAGGCCAGACTACGACCGCTGCCCGGTTTCATTCGTCAAGCGGCAGATCCGCTTAGGGTCGCTTGGCGAATGGAACCGGAGGTACCAGAGCGGTGAAACAGCCACCGTCACTAAACTCTTTTTCCCGGATGCGATCGACGCCCACAAAATAGTACAAAAAATAAAACCTGCCGGTATTGTGTCACAGATATTGACGGGTCATGGTGGGTTCTCCGAATACTTGCACCGTTTCAAGTGTAAGGAGAACCCATGGTGCATCTGTGAACCAGGTAAGGTGGAGTCGATCGCACACATCTTAACGGAATGCCCAATATTTGGAAAGGAACGACTTGAGGCCGAATCGAGGATAGAGACTGAAATCACCTCATGCACAATAAAAATAATAATGTCTGTAGCAAAGCACAGGAAGATATTCCTAGAGTACTGCGAAGAAGTTGCGATTAGAGTGATAAAGCGTAACCGGGACCAGTGAACGCTATGTTTTTCTAAATATGTAAATGTTTCCCCACAGGAAAAGATATCTAGTATAAGCATAGATGATAGCGCAGGAAAAAAGCCCTAGATGAAGTAATAGACCTTTTAAAGTTGTAAATAAGAAAAATATTACTCGTAGTTTATAATAATAATGTAGACCAAACTTCACAAATTCAAAGTTTAAAAATTATAAAATTTCCAAACAAGGTCTCTGACTATGTCAGGGGGACACGAGCAGAGCAGGAGTGGTTTTTAGCCGGTTCGAGTCCGGCACTACCTCGACTGCCTCACAGGAGATATTCCTGTGAGATAGTCGAGGTGTCCGTGGGGATTTTCCACTCCTGCCAAAACAATGAAAAAAAAAAAAAAAAAAACCTAACCGCGTCGAGGACCAGACGCCTCTGGTGCAGTGCACCCGCTGCTTGGCATACGGGCACGGGAAACGCTTGTGCACGGAGCCAGCCGATCTGTGTAGCCACTGTGGTGGGCCACATGTCAGGGCAGACTGCCCAGAAAAACAGATCGGCAAAGCAGCGGCTTGCGTGAACTGCACCAGAGAGAAACTAGGGATCACCGAGCACAACACTTTCAGCAACGAATGCCCTGTACGAAGGAAGTGGGACGCATTCGCAAGAGCCTCGATAGCATATTGCTAAAGTTGGCGGTGCGACCACTTCCAGACATCACGGAAATAGCATTTATTCGGCCCAACCAAATAACAGGCGCGTAGAGCAAAATACTAGTGTTGGCAATACTCAAAAGGCACGCATTTGTAACTTGAGTCCGTTTCATAAGAAACTGGCTCAAGTTATGTTGGAACCGGGGCCAACCATGCTAAATGCGTCAAGTTGTGTCGTTGAAGAAAGTTTCTCAGATGTAAATCCATTTTGTAGAGTACTAAGAAAAATAAAAACTTTATTATTATATGAAATTATGTTAAAAACATATGATATTGAGTTATATATTAAATATATAGATAAGATATCATACAATTAAAAACTAAACACACTTAAATAAAAGAAGACAGTATTAAAACAAAATGAAGCAAAATCAAGTACGGGCATAAATATTTGGGTTACAATAGATATCACATAAACTAAGTAAAAAATATAACAAAACGTCAGTAAAACAAATAATAGAAACTGCATATTTTACACAGAATAATATTACCAAAATTAAAATATATATAATACAGCAAACAGTAGTGACAAAACAAACAGAAAATAGTGAATGTTGCGTGTATTAATTGTGGAAAATAAACATCGCAAAATACATAACGCACTAAATGCGGTCTCTCTGGCCACCAAAAAAAAACGTAGGCAAACCAAAACAGACAGATGTAAAGGTCTCTGATCACGTTAGAGGAACACTGGCTGGGGCAGGAGTGGTTTTTAGCCGGTTCGAGTCCGGCACTACCTCGACTGTCTCACAAGAGATATTCCTGTGACATAGTCGAGGTGTCCGCGGGGATTTCCCACTCCTGCCAAAACAAACAAAAAAAAAAAAAAAAAAAAAAAAAAAAAAAAACCTAACCTAACCTAACCTAACCGGAGTTCCCCCCCAGCCTCCGTGGTGGTCGGATCGTTTTAAAAGCCGCTCCGCAGTTAAAAATTCAAAAAACAGGTCAAAAGTGCTCGGATTTTGATAAATCAAACGTCAGGGTGTGCAGAAAAGTTGCCCCCACACTACCAAGTGATACTACAACCCGGATTACAGTGCTGTGTTGTGAAAAGTGATGAAAAACCCTCTTTTTAGAGGTTAAGTTTTTGAAGCTGACCCTTTTTGACGTATTTGCGGCGAAACAAGATCGACAACCATATGGTTTTCTTTTGAAAAATACAGCGGAAAAACGCCACCTCTGTTTCGGACCACACTCCATTTGCCTGAAGTCAAGATTCTCGGAGTTATTCAGGAAATACCGAAAACCACGTGGCCTGAAAAACCCGAACGAGACATTGTAGCGGCCTGAAATCTTGCAACACGGAAGAACCTTATGGGAGGGGATGAAATCTGCAAGTAGTAGAATTTTAAGTCAATCACTTTTGTTTTTATAACCATTTAAAAACTCAAACTTTGTACTGATATAACTCCTGAAGAAACTGAAATTTTGCAAATCTTCAACTGCTATCTTTTGCGCGCTCACTGGAAGAAGACACACAGAAAAATCCAGATTTTTAGATTAATTAGTTTTAACGTAGTAATTAAAAAACCATAAAAACCATATAAATTAAAAATTTTCACAGTAAATTTAGAAAATTGTACATTTTTAGTTTATAAGTAGTTAGTATACAATTAGCCCATAATTTAAACATTTTTTCCAAAATTTTCCGACTAACGGTTACAAAGTTATCGATTTTTTAAGCATTTTTCAAAATATAATTAGATTTAATAGAAATAATTGATTTTTGACCACAGGAGTGACTTTCTAATGTGTTTTGTGAATAGATTAAGCCCAAAGTTGACCCTAGTAACTTCGGAATTGACGAAAATAGCTTTTTCAGCCTTTTTGGTTTTTGTGGTTACAACATTAAAGTTTTAATATCTCCGAAGTTACTGGACGTAGAAGACCCGGATTTGCACATTTCTAAGTGGGAGACTTGCAGAATTGCATTCATCCGGTTTTCAGGCGTTTTTCAGGCCTCGAATTTTTCAGCTCTGAAACCACTTTCAGCGTATAGGGAAAGTCGGGGCATTCTCCACATTCCAAACCGCATCTCTCTCCGATGGATGGTTGCGGAGTTATAACTATTTTAAGTTAGCTTTTGACAGCTGGGCGGCCATCTTGGAAAACTTTGACCCAACGCAGCTCCGGAATCGGCGGTCGTAGAGAGCTGCGGTTTTTGGATTGTTGATCAGAGGAATAAACTCTGTCGGGTACAATAGGTTTCGAGTGATTTCAGGCTGAAAATTTTTGGTCGCCTGAAAGTCACCTTGCATGAAAGTTGGGATCGGGACAAGCCAGAAGAGCCCAAACTCCGAGGTTCTACGACAATCCAAAGTAGAGATATCGCATATCAAAGTCAGACTTTGACAGCTGTGCCGCCATCTTGTTAAATTTTAAACACCCATATCTCCGCAACGGGGGGTCGTAGAGCGACGCAGTTTTCTTTGTAAGACTCGGCTGGCAACTCTTCCTTGAATAGGCCAGCTTTCAGGCGTTTTCAGGGTCATAAATTTTTTCAGCCTGAAAACCACACCATTCTCTAGATCTCGTCGAGCTCGGTAAAGCGAACCCAAACACGACGAAACTCGGTCGGGCGGTTGTGGAGTTAACCAGCTTTAACCATCCTTCGGCCGCCATCTTGGTTATAAACCAGAAACTTTAGACTCCGATTGCTCCAAAACCCCTTGGGCTAGGTGCGTCGAGTTTGGGGTCGTTGGAACGGGCTCGGTGGGCTCTACCCAGTGGTCTCGTCAGTTTGACTCTACATAGAGCCACTTTTGCGAAAAAGTCGAAAATTATCTCTGACGACTTAAACTTAACTGAGAGCCTGTATAGAGCTCTTGACCACTACCCAAACAACTTTTGAGTCTGGGTAGAGTATTTTTAGAGACAGAATTACAACTTTTGTTGTAACTGTACCTTAGTTTTTAAGATTGTATATGCGGTTTTGTTTTACATTTTGTTTCGTTTTATTATTTTACTCCGTCCTTATTGACGCTGTTTATTTGACGCATACCTCCAAACATGCTTAGATCACCGGTAAAGGTGGCCGACGGCGTACAATCGCCGACAAAACCTGGAGCAGCCGCTCCTACTAACGTTAGACGGAGCGTAGGAGAGTGGGAAGCCGCAAATAGCAGCCCCACCCCCTCTTCAACTCAAAAGACGCCGCAGGCTGGCCCTGCAGAAATTAAAAATAAGACTTTCCTAACACAGGGGAGCAAAACTGTGACAAAAGTCAAAAAGACTATCGAAACGATTTCGCCGCTAAAAACAAAATATGCGAACCGTTCTGCAGAGGCACTAGCCTGCCTTCACAAAGCAAAGCAGAACCTGAACAGCTCCAGGAATACTAAAAATGAGATTAAGACAGTTGTATTTGAAGCTATTGACCGGCTGTATAAAATAGTGAAGGAAATTGAGTCGGAGCTAAAATTAAACAAACAAAGTACGACCAGGGAAGGGCCCTTATTGAAGGAAATAGAGTCAGTAACCTTAACTTCTCCAGAAAATACTGACACCAGTAAGATCCTGCGAAATATAGAACTGCAGACAAACCTTCTTGTAGAGAACAACAAGAAAATTGAAGAACTGAAGGGAGCAATAGACGGTCAAAGGGAGCTCCTTGCCCAGGGACAAACCTATGCGACCGTGGCCGCAAATCGAGGTGTAACGTCACTGTCAAAGCGCAGTACCTTGCACTCAGTTGTGGTCACATCCAAAGATGAGACTGAAACAGGTGATGAAGTTCTCAACAAAGTAAGGAAAGCTGTGAATGCAAAGGATGGTTGGATAAAAGTGGAAAAGGTAAGAAAAGCCAAGGATAGGAAAATAATAATAGGCTTACAGACCGAAGAAGAAAGAGGCAAAATTAAAGACCGACTTAAAAAAGAAGGAGTTGACCTCACTGTCGAGGAAGTCAAAAACAAGGATCCGCTTTTGATCCTTAAGAACGTCTTAGTAGTTAATACTGACGAAGACGTCCTTAAGGCGTTACGAAATCAAAACCAGGGTGTTTTTGATGGCCTCGACACTGAGGAAAACAGGGTAGAGATAAGGTACAGAAGAAAGACAAGGAACCCTCACATTGGCCACATTATTGTCAGCGTCTCGCCCACCATCTGGCGACGAGCGGTGGAGATCGGGACTGTTCACATAGATCTCCAGCGCATCAGGGTCGAAGACCAGACCCCGCTGGTCCAATGCACTCGCTGCCTAGGCTTTGGACACGGAAAGCGGTTCTGTAAAGAGCCTGCTGACCTGTGTGGCCATTGTGGTGGCCCCCACATGCGATCTGAGTGTCCGGACTGGCTGTCGGGCTCACCACCCGCTTGCCGAAACTGCATTAAAGCTAAAATTGAGCACGGCACGCAACACAATGCTTTTAGCCATGACTGCCCAGTTCGAATTAAATGGGATGGTATAGCCAGATCTACCGTGGCGTATTGCTAAAGGCACCATAATGGAAAATACCCCCTACGGAGTCATACAGGCAAACCTCCAGCGCAAGAAATTAGCAACCAACGAGCTTCTAATAGAAGCCACGGAGCGTGGAACAGCGGTGGCACTTCTGCAGGAACCGTACGTGGGCGCACCGAAAGTAATGAAGAGTCACAGGGGCGTTAGAATCTTCCAGAATACTGAAATAGGAGAAGGGACTGTCAAGGCAGCAATAGCCGTCTTTAACAATGATCTCATAGTAAAACAGTACCCAAAACTCACCACCAATAACATTGTAGTGGTGGGAATCCTGACCAGTGCCTGGGAGGTCACGCTTGTCTCTTTTTATTTCGAGCCAGACCAGCCCATTGATCACTATTTGGAACATCTTAAACAAATAGAGAGAGTAGTCGCGCCCAAAAATCTGATCGTTGGAGGGGATGCCAATGCCAAAAGCATATGGTGGGGCAGCCCGACGGCCGACCTTAGGGGGGAAGAGGTCGTAGGAACTCTTGGCGAACTAAACCTAAACATACTCAACAGAGGGGAAATTCCGACCTTCGACACAATCCGAGGAGGAAAGCGTTACAGTAGTCACGTGGATATCACTGCGTGTTCCAATGACATACTGGACATGATAGACGATTGGAGGGTAGACGAAGAACTAACGAGCTCGGACCACAACAGCCTCACATTTAAAATCCTCTTGCGAAGATCTAAGGGCATCAAAGTTGAGCGAACCACGAGGAAATTTAACACTAAAAAAGCAAACTGGTCCGAATTTCATAAGAAATTTGGCCAGTTGAAAACAGATGTTAAATTCACAGCAGCTGAGGTTGATAAAATCAAGAACATAGAAGAAATTGAAACTGCAACAGACAACCTCACAAAAGCTATAGGTCAAGCATGCATGGAATCAATACCAATTAAAAAGGTTAAAGACGAACTTACCTTGCCGTGGTGGTCCGAGAGAATCGTCGAGATGAAGAAGACTGTCGCTACCCTGAAGCGTAGAATCCGCAGTGCCGCCAAAGTCCGAAGGTCGAAGGTCACGGAAGAGTACCTGAAAAAGAAAGAAGAGTATGAGTTAGAAGAAGCCAAAGCTCAGATCGAGAGTTGGAAGGAATTCTGTGGGAAGCAGGATAGGGAGGGGGTGTGGGAGGGGATATACAGGGTGATAGGTAGGACGCAGCGTAGAGAGGAAGACCTACCACTGGAAAGGGACGGGGACGTGCTGGATGCGAGGGACTCCGTGAAGTTGCTAGCGGAGACTTTTTATCCAGAAGACCGCTCGGAGTGCGACAACGCTTACCATCAATCCATCCGGCTTAAGGCCAATAGCGTAAACTCTGGCGAACAAGATGATTCTTGCGACCCACCGTTTACGATGGCGGAACTGGAAATCTCGATGAAGTCGTTTAATCCGAAAAAGGCACCGGGCTCTGACGGCTTTACCGCCGACATTTGCAGTCACGCTGTGGAGAATGACCCAGATCTTTTCTTAAAGTTGCTAAACAAGTGCTTGGAACTTCATCACTTCCCCACGGCCTGGAAAGAGGCAACCGTTGTGATTTTGAGGAAGCCTGGAAAAGAAAAATACTCGACTCCCAAATCATACAGGCCGATTGGACTGTTACCTATATTGGGAAAGATTATCGAGAAGATGCTGGTGGCCCGCCTAAAGTTCCATCTTCTACCAAGGATGAGCACCCGTCAGTACGGATTCATGCCACAGAAGAGCACCGAAGACTCCCTCTATGATCTTATGAATCACGTTCATAAAAAACTAGATCAAAAAAGAATAGTTACACTTGTATCATTGGACATAGAGGGAGCCTTTGATAGTGCCTGGTGGCCAGCGATAAGGGTCCGTCTGGCGGAGGAAAAGTGTCCAATTAACCTTAGGCGGGTCATAGACAGCTACCTCAGTGACCGAAAAGTCTCAGTCAGGTACGGCGGGGAGGTTTTCAGCAAAGGCACTAACAAGGGTTGTGTCCAAGGCTCAATCGGTGGCCCAATCCTATGGAACGTAATACTAGATCCCCTCCTAAAAGAGATAGAAAAGAAAGGGATTTATGTCCAGGCGTTCGCGGACGATATTCTCCTGGCTTTCGACGGAGATACCGCGCAAGTGGTGGAAGAATGTGCCAATGCCGCTCTCGGCCATGTTCTAGCGTGGGGTGTCAAGAATAAACTTAAATTTGCGCCACACAAGACAACAGCTATGGTCATAACGAAGAAACTCAAATACGACACACCACGTCTGAGCATGGGGGGGATCGACATTGGCATGTCAAAAGAAATAAAGCTTCTGGGTGTAACCATCGACGAAAAATTGACCTTCAACACCCACGTTTCACTTGTCTGTAGAAAAGCAATCGCGATCTACAAACAGCTGTGTAGAGCTGCTAAAGTCAGTTGGGGGTTACATCCGGAAGTTATACGGATTATATATGTGGCGACCGTAGAGCCCATAATTCTCTACGCTGCTAGCGTCTGGGCACCAGCTGCGAAAAAGTTGGGTATTATTAAACAACTCGGGACTGTACAACGAGGAATCGCCCAGAAGATGTGCAAGGCATATCGCACGGTCTCCCTAAACTCAGCACTGGTGCTGTCTGGAGTGCTCCCCTTGGACCTCCGAGTTGGTGAGGCGGCATCATTGTACGAAGCCAAGAGGGGAGTGCCCCAGACCTCACTGGGGGACAGGGAGATCGAGCGAATGGCCGCTGCAGTGGAGTCTCCTCACCCTGCGACGCGCGATATCTTGTCATTCGACAGCCTGGTAAACCAAGAGCAGTTGAATAACAACAGCAATTTCGACGTCCGCATTTTCACGGACGGAAGCAAAATTGGAGGAGGGGTCGGCGCTGCACTGTCCATATGGAAAAATGACGCTGAGACCAGAGCCCTCAAACTTGCACTGCCGAACTACTGCACGGTTTACCAGGCTGAACTCCTGGCATTAGCAAGGGCGACCCGCGAAATAGCAAAGGTGAAGGCGTCCTCTTTCGGGGTTTACAGCGACTCAATGGCGGCGCTTCAAACGATTACAAATCCCGGTTCGCTCCACCCCTTGGCAGTAGAAGCTAGGGATCATTTAAGATCTGCATCTCACCAAAACAAGTTAGTAAACTTGTTTTGGATTAAAGCTCACATGGGGCTACTGGGAAATGAAAGAGCCGACCAGTTAGCAAAAGAAGCCGCTGGGGGAATGAAAAGGAAGCCCGACTACGATCTGTGCCCGATCTCATTCGTCAGGCGAACTATTCGCATGGCAACGCTTGATGAGTGGGACCGTAGATACAGTGCCGGTAGCACCGCATCCGTTACAAAATTATTCCTACCGGATGTGCGGACGGCATACGGTGTTGTTCGCAAGATAGGTACCAATAGTATAATAACGCAGATAATGACGGGGCACGGTGGATTCTCCGAGTACTTGCACCGCTTCAAGTGCAAGGAGAGTCCATCGTGCATCTGCGACCCGGACGTCAGCGAAACAGTCCCACATATTTTATTTGACTGCCCGCAATTTGCAAACCACCGGTTTAACGCCGAGAACATACTGGGCATAAACATGTCAAAGGAGAACGCAAAAATAGTAATAAAAAGTAAAAATGCCGAAATTTTCATGGATTATTGTAAATATATTGTTAAAAAAGTTATAGATCGAAACAAAACCGCATAAGCAAATATGCTATCTTAATATAGTACAGTATATTATAGTTTAGCATAGAAATAAAAAATGTTAATTAGTTAAAGAAGAAATAGAATAATTACAATGTTACTGTAAAATAGAATAAGTAAATATAAGTGTTAATATAAGTAAACCCACAAAACTGTTCCCCACTCCCCAACTTCTGTAAGGCTAGAATAAGTACAGAAATAATAATCCCAAGTTGTTGGTAATATAATGTAGGCTAAGTAAAATAAGTATGGTATAAATGTAAAATAGATGTAAGCGTAGATATAATTGTTTGTAGAGAAATTTTGAAAAATAAATAACTGTCTTCCTGATTTGTCCCAATGCACCCGAAAATAAAGATAAAAATAGAAAAATAGAAGAAATATAATTAGATAAAATAGATAGTAAATAGAAATGCTACAATAGTTTGATAGTTGGGAATCCCACCCATAAAAGTACAAATGATGATGAATGTTAGAAAGAACAAGAATGCAGAATAAAAGTACGAGAGGCATACAAGCGAGAACTAGAATGAATGTGAAAAATCTAGATTAGCAAACATAGGCTCCGATCATGTTGGAGGTAGAAGCATAAAAAAAAAAAAAAAAAAAAAAAAAAAAAAAAAAAAAAAAAAAAAAAAACCTAACCTAACCTAACCTAACCTAACCTAACCTAACCTAACCTAACCTAACCTAACCTAACCTAACCTAACCTAACTTAACCTAACCCAGTTGCACTCGGTCTCTCGAGCGGTAAGCAGCAAAAACCCACGCGCTCCGCACTTAAAAATACTAAATAATTGGTTTTTGTGCTCCAATTTCAAAGAGTAAAGTGTCGTTGGATGCGGAAACTTGCGCCGCACAAAGTGCCGTGCTCAAATTGTGCCGTTGTGAAGTGCCCTGAAAGTTTATCGTGAAAAACCTCCAATTTAGAGGTTAAGTGGAAATCAACAAACACAAAATCGCAAACGCTGCTGAAACAAGATCGACGACCCCCTGTTTTTTCATTGACATCGTGTGCACATCGTGGTACCTGATCATCCGAGCGACTGAAAACTACCCTGACATCACCAACTGGCGAGTTATTCAGGAAATTCGTAAAACCACGTGTCCTGAAAAGGCAGAAGGAGTAGAGTCAGCGGCACGAAACTTAGCATAGACTTGGACCATCAAAACACAAGGCGAGTGCAACTTCGATTAGAATTTTAAGACTACTGGTATAATTAATATAACAGTTTAAAATTTGGAAATTTCAACCTTTATAACTTTGGACAGAAGACGATTTTCAAAATTCTTCAACTGCAGCCTGGTGCGCGCTTATTAGATGACCTTAAGTTTTATTTTTCAAAAATTTTGACAAACCCGTGTTACCATAGTAATTAAATAACTGAAAAAAATTTAATTTTAATATTTTGATAGTAAAAAATAGCTTGAAAATTTAAATTTGTTATTGGCCTTTTAGAAGCTTAATTATAGTTAATTTTAGTATTTTTTTCATAATTTTTACTTTAACAGTTCCAAAGTTATATAATTTTATATGTTTTTTAGTATTAATTCGTTATATATAGCAAAAATTCAGTTTTTTATAATTGTATTGTGTTCTTTTACCCCGTTAGGACTTATTTAAGCCGAAACTCGGCCCGGATAACTCTTAAATCGCCGATAATTGCAAAAGTCGGCCATTTTGGTTAATCCGGATACTCGCTTGTTTGTTGATTATCTCCCAAACCGTTTGTCGTGCGAAGCTGCGGTTTTCGGGTCCGGAAAGAGCACATTTTGTTGATTTTGAGAATATAGTTTTCAGGCGTTTTCAGGCTGAAAAGTTTTTCAGGCCTGAAACTTAGATTTTCGGATAGGGAAAGTGGAGCCTATCTGTAAATTGAAAGCCCCAGTTTGATACGATCAGCGGCTGCGGAGAACGCGGGGGTCTAACTTGTCGTTTGACAGATCGGCGGCCATTGTGGCCAGTCTAACTTGGCTCCAACTCCTGAACCGACAAAGATAATTTGATTCTGTTTTCAGAATATTACTCAGGGGCTTAACATCTACTCCCCCCTTCGGTCTCAGGAGGATTGGGGCTGAAAATTTTTAGTTTCCTGAAACTGGTTTCAGCAGATAGGGCAGATCAGGCTGAGGCAAACGAACCCAAACTCGGGTCTTCTGCGACGCATACGACCGGAGATAACGCAAGTCAAAAAGTCATTTTGACGTTTACGGCGGCCATTTTGAAAAATTTCAAACACCTTTATCTCCGGAACGGTGGGTCGTAGAGGGCTGGGGTTTCTTTTATTGACTAGCGCTAGACCTCTGCTACTTGAAGGGGCCTGTTTCAGGGGTTTTCAGGAGAAAAAATTCTTTCAGTGCTGAAAATCAGCGCAACGGGGAGATCTCACCAAGCACTTTCATCTCAACCCAAACTCGGAACATTTCGGCCCGGGCGTTCGGAAGTTACAACCAGTATCCGTTTTCCTGGCAGCAATATCCCGTAATATCCGGAAAATTCAAATAGCCGTATCTCCGGAACCCTTTTAGCTACAGGACGGTGCTTGGTGTCATTTTAAAGGGCTTGGAGGGATCTTACTGTTGGTACCATCTAACTGACTCTACATAGAGCACAAAAGCTTTTCGACTCTAAATCGGGTACCGGGGACCCTGGAGCAGTCCTTTTTGCGGTTCGAGGCTACTGTGACTGAACTCAAAGGAACTCAACTAGCTTTATCCAGCGGAGACCGACTCTACATAGAGTCTCTCAAAGAGTCACTATATTTTACAGTTTTTCTATTTTTTCTATTGTTCCTTTGACTTTTGTAGTTTTCCCTCGACTTTTTGTAGTGTAGAAGCTCTTGACTCTACCATAGAGGAAAAATTTAAATTAATATTTAAAACATATATTCCTAATACGTGTATTACGAAGGCTTTATTGAGCCAGACTGTAAACTTGGGTTCTCTTTATGACTGTTAACTAGTACTTTTGCTAGTTCTGTTTGTTTAATTGTCTTCTTTGGCGGTTATTTTTTATTTTTATTTTTATTATTATTCTTTTAATTTGACTGCACACATCTTTACACTGTGTGCAGACCACGATACACACTATTGTGCTATTTACATTATACTACATCATCACCTGACGCACTCCTCTGACAATGTTCACCAGAACTCCAGCGAAACCCTTAGAAGGAAAGGAGAAACAGAAATCTCCCCCTCGGACTCAGACGCTTTCGTCCGTAACATCTCCACCAGGGACTCAAACACTCTCGTCCAATGTCAGACGAAGCGTCGAGAACTTTGAAACCGCGGCGTCAGCATCACACCACCTGACTCCAACTTCTGGCATGACAGAGGCCCAAATTTTACCAAGACAGGTTCTGCCTACCCGTTTGACTCGCCTAGCAGAAGCCAAACAAAACGTAATAAAGGCCAAAACAAACATAAATAACTCACGGAACTTAAAAACTGACATAAAGGCTAATGCGCTGGAAGCAATAGACAAACTGTTCCAAATTATAAAGGATGCAGACGCCGAAATTAAAAGGCTCCAAAAGACCGGGGAAACATCAACATCGGGTAAAACTCCAACAACACCAAAAGAGAAGCCCGAGCTAGAGATCCCTGAGGCCAACAGTCGTATTATCGGCCAATTGGAAGAGCAGAGCCGGTTGCTCCTGGAAAACGGCAAAAAATTGGATGACCTGAGGGAAAAAATGGAAGAGCAGCATAAGCAGGTCCTTGACTTGCCAACATATGCTGAAAAGGCGGCAATCCACTCCACCTTGCACCCACCTCCGCAAAAAGCACTGCATTCAGTGGTAGTCACGTCACAGGACGAACAAGATACAGGAGACCACGTGCTTTCAAAGGTGAGAGAGGCTGTAAACGCCAAGGAAGGGTGGATCAAAGTGGAGAGGACTCGCAAAGGAAAGGACAGAAAGGTAATAATGAGCTGCAACACAGAAGAGGACAGGCAGAGAGTCAAGCAAAGACTGGAGAAGTCGGGGAAAAACCTGCTCGTGGAAGAAGTTAAAAACAGAGACCCACTCCTGAAGCTCACTGATGTCCTAGCAGTAAACACTGATGAGGACATCCTAAGGGCATTCAGGAATCAGAACAAGGGCATCTTCCACGAATTAAAGGAGAACGAAGATAGAATAGAAATAAAATACAAAAGGAAAGCCCGCAATCCACATACTAGTCACATCGTCCTCAGTGTGTCTCCGGCTATTTGGAGAAGGGCGATCGACGCTGGAGCGGTCTACATTGACCTACAACGCGTCCGGGTGCTGGACCAGTCACCACTGGTGCAGTGCTCGAGATGCCTTGGATATGGCCACAGTAAGAGGTTCTGCACAGATCCAGCAGACCTCTGTAGCCACTGCGGAGACCCGCACCTTAGGGCGCAATGCCCAGAGTGGCTTGCAGGAGGTGTACCCTCCTGCAGAAACTGCACAGCGGCCAAGCTTGATCGCACTGACCACAACGCTTTTAGCCAGGAATGCCCCATTAGGAAAAAGCGCGACGCCATAGCACGCATGTCCATAGCGTATTGCTAAGGGCGTCCTAGTGGATAAACACCAGTACCGGGTGCTCCAATGCAACCTCCAACGCAAGAAACTTGCTACAGAAGAGCTAATGATAGAAGCAACCGAAAGGAAGGTGGCAATAGCGTTGATCCAGGAACCTTATGTGGGTGGGTCGGATGATATGAAGTCATACCGAGGTGTTAGGGTATACCAAAACACTGGAGGAGGGACGTCCAAGGCAGCTATCGCTGTATTTGACCCAGATCTCGACGTCACTCAACACCCGGAGCTCACCACAAACAACATCGTAGTGGTGAGCGTAAGCACCAAGGAATGGTATGTAACATTGGCTTCATACTACTTTGAACCCGACCTACCCATAGATCCGTACCTGGATCACATAAAAAAGATTGCAACAGCCAAAACACGGAAGCTCATCATTGGAGGCGACTCTAATGCAAAGAGCACCTGGTGGGGAAGCCCCGTAATCGATCACAGGGGTGACGATGTGGCTGGCGCGCTTCACGAAATGGACCTCCATATTCTCAACAAAGGCGACACCCCTACCTTTGACACCATTCGTGGCGGAAAACGATACTCCAGCTTTGTTGACGTGACGGCCTGCACTAGTGATATGCTGGACCTAGTGGAGGACTGGAAGGTTGTTGTTAATCTCACGAGCGCCGACCACAATGGCATTAGCTTTAATATCAAGCTTAAAAAATCGGTTGGGGTAAGTGTCAAAAGAACAACTAGAATTTATAACACTAAGAAGGCAAACTGGGAAACCTTTCATCAAAAATTTGGACAATTAAAATCAGAGTATAATTTAGAAATCGAGGAAATTAAAAACATTAATACAGTTGAAAAATTAGAATCAGTCATAAAAAACTATAATAAAGTTATTACAGAATCCAGCAATATCTCAATTCCATTTAAGAAAAACACAGAGACACTTACCCTACCATGGTGGTCGGAGGAGCTCGCGAAGATGAAACAGGAAGTCACCACAAGGAAACGCAGAATCAAGAACGCCGCACCGATTCGAAAACAAAGTGTAGTGGATGCCTATAAAATCGCCAGAGACGAGTACGAAGCTAGAGCCATGGAGGCCCTGATCGGAAGCTGGAAGGAGTTCTGCGGCAAACAAGACAAGGAGAGCCTGTGGGAGGGTATTTATCGTGTAATAGGGAGAACGGCAAAAAGGGAGGTGGACATACCCTTGGAAGAGGGTGGCATGACTCTGGACGCAAAAGGTTCGGTAGAATTGCTAGCGAAAACGTTCTACCCGGAAGACTTAAGGGAGAACGATAACAGGAGGCATCAGGAAATAAGGGACCGAGCATCAGTAGTGAACACACAACAACCTGAGGGACAAAACGATCCTCCATTCACAACTACGGAAATGCTCACCGCTCTGGATTCCTTAAATCCGAAGAAAGCGCCCGGTGCTGACGGATTCACTGCCGACATTTGCAGTCATGCCATAAAGAGTGACCCAAAACTTTTCCTGGAAGTACTCAACAAATGTCTAGAGCTGCATTATTTCCCAATAATCTGGAAGGAAGCCACGGTGATAGTGTTGAGGAAACCAGGAAAAGAATCGTATACCACTCCTAAATCGTACCGCCCTATAGGACTCTTACCGGTACTAGGCAAAGTGTATGAGAAAATGTTGGTCGCCAGACTAAAGCACCACCTGCTACCGAAGTTAAACCCCAAACAGTTCGGATTCATGCCCCAAAAGAGCTGCGAAGACGCCCTCTATAAATTTATGCAACACGTTAAACAGAAGCTGGATGAAAAGAAAATTATAACCGTCGTGTCCTTGGATATAGAGGGCGCCTTTGACAGCGCATGGTGGCCAGCGATTAGGCTCCAACTGGCGAATGCGAACTGTCCATTAAACATCCGGAAAGTGTTCGACAGTTACCTTGACCAAAGGAGGGTCACGGTGAGATACAACGGGGAAACTTACACCAAGGCGACCAACAAAGGGTGCGTCCAAGGATCTATAGGTGGGCCCATCCTATGGAACGTGCTGCTGGATCCCCTGCTGAATACCCTTGAATCCGCGGGTCACTACGTGCAGGCGTTTGCCGATGACGTCGTCATGGTGTTTGATGGTCAAACTGCACAAGAAGTGCAAAGACAGGCCAATGCCGCCCTCGAGCTTGTTCGGGTGTGGGGTGTTGAAAATAAGCTCAAATTCGCGCCCCATAAGACAAACGCAATGGTGATCACGCGCAAGCTTAAATTTGACACTCCACACTTGAGCATGGGCGGGGTGGACATTGGCATGTCCAAAGAAATTAAGATGTTGGGTGTCACATTTGACGAGAAGCTCACATTTAAGGCACACGCGTCAAACGTTTGTAGGAAGGCCATAAACATCTACCAACAGCTCGCTAGAGCAGCGAAAGCAAGTTGGGGCCTAAACCCCGAAGTGATACGTACAATCTATACAGCGACCATCGAGCCCATCATATTGTATGCGGCAAGCGTCTGGGCACCGGCAGCAGAGAAACTAGGGGTGCAAAAACAGCTCGGAACACTGCAGAGGGGCTTCGCTCAAAAAATGTGCAAGGCTTATCGCACGGTCTCCCTGAACTCAGCAATGGTCCTTGCAGGGGTGCTCCCGCTTGATCTTCGTGTACGCGAGGTAGCCTCACTATACAGGATCAGGAGGGGGGCGGCCCTGCCGGGACTAGGGGACAGGGAGATCGAGCGATCAATGCCAGCAACGAAGGCGCCACACCCCGCAACAGTCGCGGACCTAGAGTTGACATGCCTCAGAGACCAGAATGACGTGGACGCGAATAGTAGCTGTGCAGTAAAAATCTTCACGGACGGCAGCAAGGTTGGAGGAAGAGTCGGCGCAGCGCTGTCCTTATGGGAGGGCGAAGAGGAAACTCGGACCGTCAAACTTTGCTTGCCGTCTTACTGCACAGTGTACCAAGCGGAACTGCTGGCTGTCTGCGAGGCCACGAGGCGAATCAAGAGGCACGGGGCACCCACATTCGGAATTTACAGCGACTCAATGGCAGCATTACAGACGATCGCTAACCTTGGTTCCCTCCATCCACTAGCAGTAGAAACCCGCGAGAACCTTACAGAAATATCTCGACAGAACAAAGTAGTATCTCTGTTCTGGATTAAAGCTCATGCTGGATTGGAGGGAAACGAGAGGGCAGATCAACTTGCCAAAGAAGCCGCAACAGCACCTAGAAAGAGAAAACTGGACTACGAACATTTTCCCGTCTCATTTGCGAAGCGACAGCTCAGACTGGAGTCGATTCGCGAATGGGATGCGAGATACAAGTCAGGTGAAGTAGCCGGAGTCACAAAACTCTTCTTCCCGGATGTGGTTGCCGCGTACGGCGTGATCCGTAAATTTGAGCCGACATTCTTGAGCACACAACTGTTGACCGGCCATGGGGGATTCTCTGAATACTTAAACCGCTTTAAGTGCAAGGAGAGTCCCTCATGTACTTGTGACCCGGGTGAAAAGGAGTCCGTTCCCCACATTATCCTGGAATGCCCAGTGTTCGGATACGAAAGGTATAAGATTGAACAGAAACTGGACACGAAACTGACAGTGGAAAATGTAAAACTTATTATGCTTGACAAACGAAGAAAGGAGTTCATGGACTATTGTCTTAAACTAGTAGAAACAGTCGTAAAGAGAAACAAGTAACAAAAGTATGATGACCGTATATTATGAGATATATATTGTACATCATACGCAATAACTAAATGGAATATAAGAATTATAAGAAATGTAAGCTTAGTCTAAGTAGAAATAAGTGTAGAACCTAAACGAAATAGTATGTAACAATATTGTGTGTAACAATACTGGGCAAAAAGAAGCTCAAGAAAAATGTGGGTAGTGTAAACCCGAAATCCCATTTATTATGTAAAATAGATTTAAAACTAGTTATAAGCATAGTTATAAGTTAAAAGTAAGCAATAGATGTAAACTAGTTGTATAAGAATAAAAATTGCCAAAAACCTGCTGTCCATTAACTTAATAAAGAAACCTGCGTATGTTGTAATTTGGTACCCAGAAATAAAGAAACATTTAAATAAGAGTAGATAGAATAGACAAGATTAAAACCGGAATCCCACCGGAAAACAGCATGATAGAGAAAGTAAGAAAGAAAGATAAAGTATGCGGAATAAAAGTGCGAGAGGAATAATTGATAGAACTGGAATGAAAGAGTAGCATAGATAACATAGGCTCTGATATTGTGTCAGAGGAGGTAGATTTAAAAAAAAAAAAAAAAAAAAAAAAAAAAAAAAAAACCTAACCTAACCTAACCTAACCTAACCTAACCTAACCGGTTGATATCTTCTATTCTAGACGTGCGATTTTGAAGCTGTTTTCGGCTTTTTTAGACAAAAATAGGCGTCCGCCTGTGTTCTGACCATAACGCGCGCACTTTACACCCGCGTCTGGACTTCATCCCTTATTTTCAGAGAAATCCCTTAAAATTAATTGTTTTTCCAAATTTTCTTCTACATTTTAAATTAGATTATAGTTGCAATAGTCCTCACCCTTCTTCCCTGAATTCTGGTCCACGTTCCGTGTCCCGGTCTCCAGGTTGTGGGGTGAAATTCCAAATTTTTTCTTTCGAAAACTGGTTTTTTGACCAAAAGTCAAAATTTTTGTTCGGCACCTACCACGTTTTATTCCATATATCGCTAGCCCGCGCGGAGACGCGTCTCTGGACACCTCGCACGCGCCCCTAGCTCGAAAAAATTTTGCCCACCCACCCGCCCTCTGGTATATAGGAAGGTAGACGTGGGAGTTTAGGCAATTTTTTTCTTTTTCAAAATTTTTCTCTTAGTTTATTTTAGGTCTATTTAGATAGGGATTTCTTGAGGGAAAGCTTGTTTTTAATCATTCTGACCAATTTTAAATATTATTTATTACGGAGTTTTTAATTGACTTAGAAATTATTGTTTATTTAATACCTTATTTATTGTGACAGTCGTCTGTAGCTGGGCGACTATAATATTATTATATTTTGTATTTTATTTGATTTTATTTGTAATTTACTCACTGAGTTCCCCCCTTTACAGGGAAACAGAAGTATCCAGTGTCCAGCTGACGAGCGGATAATTCAGTTTGACCCCCTCTTTACAGGAGTCTTTCTGATCTTGTCTGCTCATCAAATCCATTATGTTCTGCACCCCATCCAGCACCGTGAAGACCCACGGCTCTGGTAGCTCGCCGCGACTGTCGGAGAAAGCGGGGCCATCGTCTGCCAATGCACGGAGGAGAATCTCGTTTGGAGAAGTCACTCCTTCTGCTTCGCAGGGGGTCCCAGCCACTCCGGGGGCGCGCCGAGCTGCCACTGATGCCGGTAGACCACTCAAGAAGCCTGAGGCAGGGCACCGCGGTCGCACTGAGGAAGCGAGAGCGTGCCTGAATAAGGCCAAGCTTAATCTGGGCAACTCTCGCAACCTCAAGGCCGAGATCAAGATTGCGGTGCTCGGAGCCATAAACAGGCTTTATGAGCTGGTCAAGGAGTCGGAACGAGACAAGGCCCCTGTCGCACCCATCCCCGCACCGGATCCCGTGCTCACCGCTGACCGTATTAGTCCCCATCCCATTCCTGTCGAGGTTCTTGCTGGCCAGACTGAGCTCTTAAACCGTCTGAAAGAGCACATCTCGGAGTTGAGAGACAACTCCGAGAAACTGGAAAGGCTCCAGCACAGTCTGGCCAGCAAGGAAAGTGCGGGGGAGACGACCTACGCGAATGTAGCAGCTGTCAATAAAGGCCACACCGGGGCACATACCCTGGAGCGAACGACACTGCACTCCGTAGTCGTCTCCTCGACACAAGAAATGGAAACAGGGGACGAAATACTAGAAAGGGTAAGGAAAGCGGTGGACGCGAAGGAGGGCTGGGTGCGCATCGAGAAAGTCAGGAAGGCCAAAGATAGGAAGATTATCATGGGGTGCGCTACACAGGAAGAGAGACGCAAAGTGAAGGAGCGGTTGGAGGCGGCTGGAGGAAACCTCGTTGTCGAGGAAGTAAAGAATCGAGACCCGCTTCTGATTCTCAGGGATGTGTTGAAAATACACAGCGACGAAGAGGTCGTAAAAGCCCTGAAGAATCAGAACCGGGAGATTTTTCACGGCCTCGACGACGAGGACCAAAGGACTGCAATAAAGTATAGAAGGAACACCCGTAACCCACACATGAATCACGTTGTGCTCAGTGTGTCCCCAATGATCTGGAGGCGGGCAATCGATGCAGGAAAACTTCGCATCGACCTCCAGAGGGTCCGTGTCGAAGACCAGACGCCACTGGTGCAGTGTACCCGCTGCTTGGGATACGGTCACGGCAAACGCCTCTGTAAGGAGCCAGCTGACCTGTGTAGCCACTGCGGCGGCTCACACATCAGAGCGGATTGCCCAAACCGACAGACCGGTGAAGCAGCGGCGTGCATAAACTGCACCAGATCCAAGTTGGGGAACACGGGGCACAACGCATTCAGTAGCGACTGCCCGGTGCGTAAGAGGTGGGATGGATTGGCCCGAGCTTCCATAGCGTACTGCTAAAGGCGTCCCCGAAACCACTACTAGGTACAAAATGGTCCAGGCCAACCTGCAACGGAGTCAGCTAGCCACAAACGAGCTCTTACTAGAGGCGACCAACCGCAAACTCGCTGTAGCGTTGCTCCAGGAGCCATACGTGGGTGGGGTAAGAAGAATGAGAGGTCACCGGGGCGTAAGGGTCTTCCAGAGCTTAGAGGGAGGAGAAGGGACTGTAAAGGCAGCAATAGCTGTCTTCGATAAAGATTTGGACGTCTTACAGTACCCGCAACTCACCACAAACAACATCGTTGTGGTGGGAGTCCGAACCAGCGCCTGGACGATCACGCTGGTGTCCCTCTACTTCGAGCCCGACAAGCCCATTGAGCCATACTTGGAGCATCTCCGTCAGATAGAGCGAGAGCTGGGCTCTAGCAGGTTGGTTATTGGAGGAGACGCGAATGCGAAAAGTACCTGGTGGGGTAGCAGCAGTGAAGATCGCAGGGGAGCGCAAATGTGTGGAGCGCTGGGGGAGCTGGGGCTACAAATCCTTAATACTGGAGATATTCCCACATTCGACACCATTCGGGGTGGCATCAGGTTCTGCAGCCACGTAGATGTGACGGCCTGTTCGGCGGACATGCTGGACTTGGTGGATGGCTGGCGGATCGACGAGGGTCTCACGAGCTCCGACCACAACGGCATTACTTTTGGCATTAATTTGATTAAATCTAAAGGCATAAGCATTGAGAGGACTACTAGGGTTTACAACACAAAGAAGGCTAATTGGAGCCAGTTTCGTGTGAAACTGTCTCAAATTATGAATGACAAGAATTTGACCCTAGCGGAACTCTCAAATGTTACACAGGTACATGAATTGGAAGCACACATAAACACATACACACAAGCAATTACACACACATGCCAACACACAATTCCAGCAAAAATCAACACAGATACACTTACCTTGCCGTGGTGGTCTAAGGAGCTCGCGGAGATGAAAAGGCTAGTCGCCACCAGGAAACGTAGAGTCAGGAGCGCAGCACCGGTCCGAAGAGCGATGGTTGTAGACCTGTACAAAAAAGAAAGGGAAAGGTATGAGGAAGCAGTGATGAAAGCCGCATCAGAGAGCTGGAAGGAGTTCTGCGGGAAGCAGGACCGAGAAGGGGTCTGGGAAGGGATTTACAGGGTAATGGGAAGGACTGGAAAGAGAGAGGAGGATCTGCCACTACAGATGGGTGGACAGACGCTGGACGCTAGGGGCTCCGTGGAGCTGTTGGCCGAGACGTTCTACCCCGAGGACCGAGAGGAAGATGATACCATAGACCATCGCCGAATCAGAGAACAGGCAGAAATGGTAAACGCATGGAGCCATGATGAACGACATGACCCACCGTTTACCCTAAGCGAGCTTGATAGGTCTATGGGATCATTCAACCCAAAAAAGGCCCCGGGAGCCGACGGCTTCACGGCAGACATCTGCAGTCACGCGGTTCACTGTGACCCCAACTACTTCCTGGCACTGCTGAACAAGTGCCTGGCGCTACACCACTTCCCGAAGATCTGGAAGGAAGCAACGGTGGTAGTGCTTAGAAAGCCGGGCAAAGACTCGTACACCGTACCCAAGTCGTACAGGCCGGTTGGGCTATTGCCTGTCATGGGGAAAGTGTACGAGAAGATGCTGGTTGCCCGTCTCAAATTTTACTTACTACCCAGGATAAGTACTCGCCAATACGGCTTTATGCCCCAAAAAAGCACAGAAGACTCCCTCTATACCCTAGTGCAGCACATCCGCACGAAGTTAGCACAAAAAAGGATCGTCACGCTTGTGTCTCTGGATATAGAGGGAGCCTTCGACAGTGCGTGGTGGCCCACTATCAAAGTACGATTGGCTGAGGAAAAGTGTCCTGTGAATTTGAGACGGGTTGTCAGCAGCTATCTCAGCGACAGGGTGGTCACAGTGAGATATGCCGGTGAAGAAAGCAGAAGGAGTACCAGCAAGGGTTGCGTTCAGGGCTCGATAGGAGGGCCCATTTTCTGGAACCTCATACTGGACCCACTCCTAAAACAGCTCGAGAGTAGAGGCGATTATTGCCAGGCATTCGCTGACGACGTGGTGATGGTGTTTGACGGTGACACAGCGCTGGAAATTGAGGGACAGGCCAATGCCGCTCTCGAACATGTTCGAACGTGGGGTGTCAAAAATAGGCTGAACTTCGCACCGCACAAAACCTGTGCGATGGTTCTAACGCGAAGGCTGAAATACGACACGCCCCGTTTGAGCATGGGGGGGATCGACATTGGAATGTCCCAAGATGTCAAAATATTGGGGCTTATCATTGACGCCAAACTCACCTTCAACAAACACGTAGCTGTGGTCTGTAAAAAGGCCATAGCTATGTACAAGCAGCTGGCCAGAGCAGCCCGGGTCAGTTGGGGTTTGCACCCGGAGGTGATAAGGGCTATATACACCGCCGCAGTAGAGCCTACGATTTTGTACGCCGCAAGCGCATGGGCACCTGCCGCCAACAAATTAGGGGTCAAAAAACAGTTAAGCGTAGTCCAGAGGGGGTTTGCCCAGAAGCTGTGCAGAGCCTACCGCACGGTCTCTCTAAACTCGGCACTGGTGCTGGCTGGTATACTCCCACTCGACCTCCGTATACGGGAAGCGGCTGCGTTATACGAGGCCAAGAAGGGGGTGCCCCAGCCGGTACTAGGGGGTGGGGAGATTGAACGGATGGCTCCAGCGATAGAGGCTCCGCACCCCGCGGACCAAGCAAAACTGGAGTTCGGAAGCCTGGTAGACGAGGAGCAATACAACCGCCACAGCAGTTTCGCTGTGCGCATATTCACTGACGGCAGCAAGATTGAGGGCAGGGTTGGGGCGGCGCTATCCTGGTGGAATGGTGCCACCGAAACAAAGGCCCTCAAACTTGCCTTGCCGTCTTACTGTACCGTCTACCAGGCGGAACTACTGGCCCTACAGAGGGCGGCAGGAGAAGTGCTCAAGAGTGGTGAAACCACGTTCGGCATCTTCAGCGACTCCAAGGCGGCCCTTCAGTCGGTTGCGAACGTAAGTTCCCCCCACCCCTTGGCTGTGGAAACTAGGGACACCATCCGACGCTGTAGGCTCCAGAACAAGAGTGTCTCCTTGTTCTGGATTAAGGCCCACGCAGGGTTGGAGGGGAACGAGCGAGCCGACCAGCTGGCGAAGGAAGCTGCACTGAGGTCGAAGAAGAGGCCGGACTATGATCTGTGTCCCGTATCATTCGTCAAGCGAAGACTCCGGTCGGAGACGCTTGACGAATGGAACGGGAGGTACGGATCAGGTGAAACTGCCTCGGGCACCAAAATTTTCTTCCCGGACGCGGTGGCGGCGTACAAAACCGTGCGCAAAATGGTCCCCACAAGCATCACCACGCAAATACTAACGGGGCACGGTGGGTTCTCTGCATACTTGAGTCGGTTCAAGTGTAAAGAGAGCCCATCGTGCGCTTGCGAGCCTGGCAAGGAAGAGACGGTTCTCCACATTCTGCTGGAATGCCCCATCACCGCAAGGGCTAGATTCGAGGCTGAACAGCAGCTTGGGGTAGAACTCATTGCGGAAAATCTCCCCAGCCTGTTAGCGAATAAAACTCGAGATTTATTTCTGAAATATTGCGTAGAAATTGCAACCGTAGTGCTAGGAAGAAATAAAGGCAGTAATACTTGAATATTATATAATGGGTATATAAATTTTTTGGTATTAATTAGGGGGATTTTGGTAGCTTGAAAAGGTAAAATAGTCATTTTTATAGTAAAAGGTCAGTTTAATAGTTGCAGATACATTTTATAGTCTTTCCATACTGAGAGGAATTGGTCTCTCCGGATTCATTTACGATTAAAATTAAATAATTTGCCATAGCCACATAATAGAATTATTATATACACAAAAAGGCTCTGATAATGTCAGAGGGACACTGGCTAGGCAGGAGTGGTTTTTAGCCGGTTCGAGTCCGGCACTACCTCGACTGTCTCACAAGAGAAATTCCTGTGAGATAGTCGAGGTGTCCGCGGGGATTTCCCACTCCTGCCCAAACAAAAAAAAAAAAAAAAAAAAAAAAAAACCTAACCTAACCTAACCTAACCTAACCTAACCTAACCTAACCTAACCTAACCTAACCTAACCTTTTTTTTTTTTTTTTTTTTTTTTTTTTTGACGCTGGGAAAAAATGCATTACGCATACCCTCCCATCGGGGGATGAGAGGGGTATGTGGGACTCCCCGGGTCTGACCCGGTATACCCACTAAAACGACCCAGCGACATTCCCGCTTCGTCCGAGTGGCGGGGGACTGGGAAACCGGCATAGCCTTTACGTCCAGTCCTCCGCCGACGATTGCCCTTCTTGGCGGGCCCCTCACAAGGGCCCGGGAATGACTGACGAAGGTGGTGACGGGTGCAATGCGGGCGAGGGCACCCCCGTGCCTGTCGCCCGCCCGTCGCCACCACGAGGAGGGAGAGGACGATGCCATCTCCGACCCCTTCTTCGTCTGTGGAGCGGCACAGTGAGAGGGTCGACCTCCCGCTCGCGCTTCGTGAGAGGGTGGTTTGGGGAGAAATAGACCCCCACCAGGGCCATGTCTCCCCACGCGGCGGCCACGTATCCCGGTCCCCTCTCTAAGAGCGAGAGGGGAGGGGAGTCAGTAGAAGACCGCACCACCTGAAGGATGCGATGTTCGACCCTATCCATCAGTCGGACATCGCACCCTCCTCCGCAGCCGCCGCAGGAACGGCGGAGCGGCCAATCGGCGCGTGCGCTTTGCCTCGCTTAGGGGGAGGATTACACTTCCTCCCCTTCATGACGTGGCCTGCCGGGCGACCACTGGCGGCACACACCGCGCAGTGCGGCGTGGCGGCCTCACAAGAGACGGCTTTGTGGCCGGTCTTGCCGCAGCGGTAGCACGTGTCCGTCCTGTCTACCGTGGACGGACACATGGGCCGGGTGTGTCCGATGCCGAAGCACCGGAAACACCGCATAGGCTGGTCCTCGAGGGCCCGGACTGCACCCGAGCTAATCCCGACCGACAGCCGTCCCTTGACTAGGACGGCTTTGGCAGCGGCGACTGGGCACTCAAGGCGAATGGTGCCCATGCCGCCGCGGCCGGGCCTTATGTCCCGGCTTCGGACCGCTGCGGTGCCACAGCCCCCCACCGCTGCGACCGCCGCCACCACCTCCTCCTTGGTGACGGAGTCGTCGAGCTCCGTCACCTCAATGGCCGCCGACTTTACTGGTCGGGCCACCTTGGCCGAGTCTGCGATGACCTCTTGCAGCTTTGCTGCGAAGAGGTCCGCATGGGCACTCCCCTCGGCCCCCGGGAACTCGAAAATTCGAGCCCCAGCTTGTGTCCGCCGGCAAGACACGCTGCCGATCCCCAGTTGGGTGGGATCGGCATTAGCACGCGCCCGCACCAAAACTGACATATATGTCTCCCCTCGCTCCGCAGCCTCCGCGGTGAGCGTCACCACGACGGCTGCGGTTTTTGGGGGGACAAGCCTCCCTTTTCCCCTTCCTTTCCCCTTCCCGTTTCCCTTGCCGGTCGTCTGCGACCGGCTGGGGGCACTGGTGGCGGGGACGGCAGGGACGGCAGGGACAGCCGTTGCCGACTTTTTCCCTTTGCCCTTCCCCTTACGGACCACGTCCGTCCACTCGTTGGACGGGGTGGTGGCAGGGAGAAGGACATCGACCGCCTGGGAGGGGGACGGCTCCGGCTCGCTCGGCTGCCTCTTATCCGCCGCAAGCGGCGGTCGGAGGCGTTTCTCCGGCAGGAGCCGGTCCTCGATGCCCGCTAAGCAGGCCCTTGTGAAGGCCCTCTCCTCCATGACAACCTTGCGGATGATATCCTCAAGGTTGGAGGATGGGCCTTCTGCCGCAGGGCTCGTCCGGGCCTGTTGCGGCTGGGCCGTGGCTTCAGCCAGCTTTTGATGAAGCTGGCTGACCTCCGACTGCAGGCGATCCACCTTCGCCTGCAATTGCCGTGTCTCGTCGGTGGTCTTTCGTCGGACTAGCTCCGCGACGACACCGCGCAGGCTAGCGGCCCGGCTCTTGAGGGCCTTCTGGAAGGTCCCCTTCAAGTTGGAGGACTTAGAGGCGACCTCCACGATCTCCTCCTCGTCCTCCTCCGCCATTCTCTCTAGCTCCTCTAAAGAGTAGTCCGCGTATATAACGCGGGACGCACCGTACCCGGACTTGGCCCGGGTTACGTGCGCCCGCTTCTCTTTGGCGGCTACCTTCTCCTCCAGCTCTTGCTGGAGCTGCGCTCGCCGGAACAGGTCCAGCTGGCGTTGAGCGTCCGCGAGCCCAACGTTGTGGGTGTCTGCGGCCACGGTCGTCGGCTTTTTAGCCTTCGAACCCGAGACTTGAGAACCCTCTGATCCACCACTCAGGTGGACCCGCTTCCGCGAGCGAGAGCCGCTCGCGTCCGACACACCAAAAAGCGAGTCGTTATCGGATGACTCGTCCGCTAAGAAGCCAGCCGCAGACGGCGCGCGGCTTGCTTCTGACGCCGGAGCGTCGGAGTGGCCCTGATAAGGGCCTTTTAGGTGGCCCTGAGAAGGGCCTTTGGGTTGGCCCTGAGAAGGGCCTTTGGATTGGCCCTGAGAAGGACCTTTGGGTTGGCCCTGAGAAGGGCCTTTGGGTTGGCCCTGAGAAGGGCCTTTGGGTTGGCCCTGAGAAGGGCCTTTGGGTTGGCCCTGAGAAGGGCCTTTTGATTTTCGCCCGGAGGCGCTCCGCGTTATTTTAGACATTTTCCGACAGCTCGTAGTTCTCAAGGCAAGATAATCGCTACGAGAGCACAGTGCACTTTGGCCGTACCCAGTCTGCCACTCCGTTACGGTGGTCAGAACTGGGCCGTTTCCAGGGGACGCGACGTGGACGCAAGCACTGTGGGGTGGTCCCCCAACCTAACCTAACCTAACCTAACCTAACCTAACCTAACCTAACCTAACCGAAAAAACTGAAACGTTGATATCTTCTATTCTAGACGTGCGATTTTGAAGCTGTTTTCGGCTTTTTTAGACCAAACTAGGCCTCCGCCTGTGTTCTGACCATATTGCGCGCATTTTACACGCGCGTCTGGACTTCATCCCTTATTTTTAGAGAAAATCCTCAAAATTAATTGTTTTTCCAAATTTTCCTTCACATTTTAAATTAGATTATAGTTGCAATAGTCCTCACCCTTCTTCCCTGAATTCTGGTCCGCGTTCCGTGTCCCGGTCTCCAGGTAGTGGGGTGAAATTCCAAATTTTTTCTTTCGAAAACTGGTTTTTTGACCAAAAGTCAAAATTTTTGTTCGGCACCTACCACGTTTTATTCCATATATCGCTAGCCCGCGCGGAGACGCGTCTCTGGACACCTCGCACGCGCCCCTAGCTCGAAAAAATTTTGCCCACCCACCCGCCCTCTGGTATATAGGAAGGTAGACGTGGGATTTTCGGCAAAATTTTATTTTTGGCATTTCGTTAGGATTTACTCTTTTAAGGGATTTTTATCGTTTTTTAGGGATTTTTGACAAGTTTTTGACATTATATTAATAATTATTATTCAATATTGTATTAATTTTTAACTGATTTTATATTGTTATTTTCTGTGTACCCCCCTTTACAGGGACACAGTGTTGTCCGGTGTCTGACCTTTTAAGTCTCTCCTCCCGAGTAGATATCGCTCTGACTCCCTCTTTACAGGAGTCAGTTCGGATAACAGCAGCTCAAAAAGTTGAATATGTTCCGCACCCCATCTAGCACCGTGAGGGCTCCAGGATCTAGTGGCTCGCCGCGATCGGCGGAGGAAGCGGTGCCTTCGTCTGTGGCCGCGAGGAGGAGAATCTCTTTCGGAGACGAGACTCCTTCTGCGTCGCAGGCAGGCCCTGCCACTCCGGGGACGCGCCGAGCTGCTATTGATGCCTCTAGGCCGCTCAAAAAGCCTGAGGCGAAGTGCCGCAGTCGCATTGAGGAAGCGAGAGCTTGCCTAAATAAGGCAAAGCTTAATTTGGGCAACTCTCGAAACCTCAAGGCCGAGATAAAGACTGCGGTGCTCGAAGCCATAAACAGGCTTTACGAGCTGGTCAAGGAGTCCGAGCGCGATAAGGCCCCTACCGCACCCGTCGCCGTACCAGAACCCATGCCTGCTGCCGACCACGGTCCCCAGTCCATTTCCGAGAGTCTCGCTAGTCAGACTGAGCTCATTACCACCTTAAAGGAGCATATCTCGATCGTTAAAGAGAACACCGAGAAGGTGGAACAGCTCCGAGACAGTCTGGCTGGCTGGGAAAACGCTGAGGGGAGAACCTACGCCAGTGCAGCGGCCGCAAGTAAGCGTCACACCGGGGGACAGGCCCGGGAGCGAGCGACGCTGCACTCGGTGGTTGTCTCCTCGAAGCATGAAATGGATACTGGGGACGAGATCCTGGAACGGGTCAGAAAGGCAGTGGACGCGAAGGAGGGCTGGGTGCGGGTCGAAAGAGTGAGAAAGGCTAAGGATCAAAAGATCATAATGGGGTGCGCAACGAAGGAGGAGAGGTTCAAACTAAAAACCAGATTGGAAGCGGCCGGAGAGAACCTCGTCGTCGAGGACGTGAAGAATCGGGACCCGCTTCTGATTCTTAGGGACGTATTACTCATGCACAGTGACGAGGAAGTGCTGAGGGCCCTTAAGAATCAGAACCGGGAGATATTTCACGGGCTCGACGACAAGGAGCAAAGAATGGTTGTTAAGTACCGCAAAAAAACACGCAACCCGCATGCTAATCACGTTGTGCTTGGTGTGTCTCCTACGGTCTGGAGGAGAGCGATTGAGGAAGAAAAACTCCGCATCGACCTCCAGCGAGTTCGCGTCGAGGACCAGACGCCTCTGGTGCAGTGCACCCGCTGCTTGGCATACGGGCACGGGAAACGCTTGTGCACGGAGCCAGCCGATCTGTGTAGCCACTGTGGTGGGCCACATGTCAGGGCAGACTGCCCAGAAAAACAGATCGGCAAAGCAGCGGCTTGCGTGAACTGCACCAGAGAAAAACTAGGGGCCACCGAGCACAACACTTTCAGCAACGAATGCCCTGTACGAAGGAAGTGGGACGCATTCGCAAAAGCCTCGATAGCATATTGCTAAAGTTGGCGGTGCGACCACTTCCAGACATCACGGAAATAGCATTTATTCGGCCCAACCAAATAACAGGCGCGTTGAGCAAAATACTAGTGTTGGCAATACTCAAAAGGCACGCATTTGTAACTTGAGTCCGTTTCATAAGAAACTGGCTCAAGTTATGTTGGAACCGGGGCCAATCATGCTAAATGCGTCAAGTTGTGTCGTTGAAGAAAGTTTCTCAGATGTAAATCCATTTTGTAGAGTACTGAGAAAAGTGAAAACTTTATTATTATATGAAAAATTATATTAAAAACATATGATATTGAGTTATATATTAGATATATAGATAAGATATCATACAATTAAAAACTAAACACACTTAAAAAGAAGACAGTATTAAAACAAAATGAAGCAAAATCAAGAACGAGCATAAATATTTGGGTTACAATAGATATCACATAAACCAAGTAAAAATATAACAAAACTATAATAGAAACTGCATACCTTACACATAATAATACTACCAAAATTAAAATATATAATATTAATACAGCAAACAGTAGTAACAAAAACAAACAGAAAATAGTAAATGTTGCGTGTTTTAATAGTGGAAAATAAACATACCGTAAAATACAAAACGCACAAAATGCGGTCTCTCTGGCCTACAAAAAACGTAGACAAACCAAAACAGACAGATGTAAAGGTCTCTGATCACGTTAGAGGAACACTGGCTGGGGCAGGAGTGGTTTTTAGCCGGTTCGAGTCCGGCACTACCTCGACTGTCTCACAAGAGAAATTCCTGTGAGATAGTCGAGGTGTCCGAGGGGATTTCCCACTCCTGCCAAAAAAAAAAAAAAAAAAAAAAAAAAAAAAAAAAAAAAAAAAAAACCTAACCTAACCTAACCTAACCTTTTTTTTTTTTTTTTTTTTTTTTTTATCGCTGGGAAAAAATGCATTACGCATACCCTCCCATCGGGGGATGAGAGGGGTATGTGGGACTCCCCGGGTCTACTAAGACCCGGTATACCCACTAAAACGACCCAGCGACATTCCCGCTTCGTCCGAGTGGCGGGGGACTGGGAAACCGGCGTAGCCTTTACGTCCAGTCCTCCGCCGACGATTGCCCTTCATGGCGGGCCCCTCACAGGGGCCCGGGAATGACCGACGAAGGTGGTGACGGGTGCAATGCGGGCGAAGGCACCCCCGTGCCTGTCGCCCGCCCGTCGCCACCAGGAGGAGGGAGAGGACGGCGCCCTCTCCGACCCCTTCTTCGTCTGCGGAGCGGCGCAGCGAGAGGGTCGTCCTCCCGCTCGCGCTCCGCCTCCTCCTTTTGCGAGATTACTTCCTCGCAAAAGGAGGCGACCGCTGCCCAGGCCTCCTCGCTCCCCAGCATGGCGTTGACGACGCCGGGAAGCGAGAGGTCTGGTCCAATTACCGCGGTCAGGCTGCGGCGCGGCTCGGACCAAGCCGGGCACACCTCGAGGGTGTGCTGCGCCGTGTCCTCCGGCGCGCCGCAGTCGTGGCACGCCGGGGTCTCCTCCCTCCCGATCCGGTGAAGGTGCGATCCGAAACAGCCATGCCCGGATAACACCTGCACCAGACGGAACGAGAGGAAACCGTGGGACCGCTCGAGCCAGCTCCGTAGAACCGGACCGAGCGCGTCCAACGTCCGGCGGCCAAAGGCGGCGGCGGCGAGGTCCTCCGTCCAGTGGAGGACGATGGCATCCTTTGCCTCCCGCCGCACGGCCTCCCGCTCTTCGGCGACGGGGCGCTCCCCGAGCGCCTTCCGGCGCGCCGTCCACTCGTACACTCTGGCGAGCACCCATGCCTCCAACTCCCAAGGAGGGGTGCCGGCCAGAGCGCACGCCGCGGAAAAGCCCACCGAGCGGTAGGCCCTCGCCACCCGCTGTGCAATGGCCCTTTGGGGCCTTCGGATGGCGGTCGCATTCTCCCTCCTGTGGAGGGAGTCCGCCCAGATGGGGGCCCCGTAAAGGGCCATGCTCCTCAATATGCCTGCGTACAGGCGCCGGCATTTCGCCTTGGGCCCCCCCAGGTTCGGGAGGAGCCACGAGAGGGCGTCCGCGGCCTTCAACAGGCGCGTCGACAGCCCGCTGAAATGCGGGCCGAAGCGCCACCTGTCGTCTAGTACCAGCCCCAGATACTTCATCTGGGGCTGGACCCCTATCCTGACGCCCTCCACAATTATGTGGGCGTCGGGAGGGCAGCGCTGCCGAGGTCCGCGAAAGAACACGGCCTCGGTCTTGTGCAGCGCCACCTTCAATCCCAGGCGGCGGATCCTCTCTGCAACCAAGGATCCGCCAGCCGAGGCCAGACAGGCCGCGTCCGCAAAGTTCCTCCCCCGGGCAGTGAGGAGAGTGTCATCCGCGTAGCAGATGACACTCGTGCCCTGGAGGAGGGCTCCGCGCAGGAACCTAACCTAACCTAACCTAACCTTTTTTTTTTTTTTTTTTTTTTTTTTTTGACGCTGGGAAAAAATGCATTACGCATACCCTCCCATCGGGGGATGAGAGGGGTATGTGGGACTCCCCGGGTCTGGCCCGGTATACCCACTAAAACGACCCAGCGACATTCCCGCTTCGTCCGAGTGGCGGGGGACTGGGAAACCGGCATAGCCTTTACGTCCAGTCCTCCGCCGACGACTGCCCTTCATGGCGGGCCCCTCACAGGGGCCCGGGAATGACTGACGAAGGTGGTGAC
The DNA here is from genome assembly GCA_950022955.1 of Xestia ashworthii. Classification (NCBI taxonomy): domain Eukaryota; kingdom Metazoa; phylum Arthropoda; class Insecta; order Lepidoptera; family Noctuidae; genus Xestia; species Xestia ashworthii. The sequence goes on along the minus strand of CATLOM010000036.1, from coordinate 63,837 downwards.
GGGTGCAATGCGGGCGAGGGCACCCCCGTGCCTGTCGCCCGCCCGTCGCCACCACGAGGAGGGAGAGGACGATGCCTTCTCCGACCCCTTCTTCGTCTGTGGAGCGGCACAGCGAGAGGGTAGACCTCCCGCTCGCGCTTCGTGAGAGGGCGGTTCGGGGAGAAAAAGACCCCCACCAGGGCCATGTCTCCCCACGCGGCGGCCACGTATCCCGGTCCCCTCTCTAAGAGCGAGAGGGGAGGGGAGTTAGTGGAAGACCGCACCACCTGAAGGATGCGATGTTCGACCCTATCCATCAGTCGGACATCGCACCCTCCTCCGCAGCCGCCGCAGGAACGACGGAGCGGCCAATCGGCGCGTGCGCTTTGCCTCGCTTAGGGGGAGGATTACATTTCCTCCCCTTCATGACGTGGCCTGCCAGGCGACCACTGGCGGCACACACCGCGCAGTGTGGCGTGGCGGCCTCACAAGAGACGGCTTTGTGGCCGTTCTTGCCGCAGCGGTAGCAAGTGTCCGTCCTGTCTACCGTGGACGGACACATGGGCCGGGTGTGTCCGATGCCGAAGCACCGGAAACACCGCAGAGGCTGGTCCTCGAGGGCCCGGACTGCACCCGAGCTAATCCCGACCGGCAGCCGTCCCTTGACTAGGACGGCTTTGGCAGCGGCGACTGGGCACTCAAGGCGAATGGTGCCCATGCCGCCGCGGCCGGGCCTTATGTCCCGGCTTCGGACCGCTGCGGCGCCACAGCCCCCCACCGCTGCGACAGCCGCCACCACCTCCTCCTTGGTGACGGAGTCGTCGAGCTCCGTCACCTCAATGGCCGCCGACTTTACTGGTCGGGCCACCTTGGCCGAGTCTGCGATGACCTCTTGCAGCTTTGCTGCGAAGAGGTCCGCATGGGCACTCCCCTCGGCCCCCGGGAACTCGAAAATTCGAGCCCAGGCTTGTGTCCGCCGGCAAGACACGCTGCCGATCCCCAGTTGGGTGGGATCGGCATTAGCACGCGCCCGCACCAAAACTGACATATATGTCTCCCCACGCTCCGCAGCCTCCGCGGTGAGCGTCACCACGACGGCTGCGGTTTTTGGGGGGACAAGCCTCCCTTTTCCCCTTCCTTTTCCCTTCCCGTTTCCCTTGCCGGTCGTCTGCGACCGGCTGGGTGCAGTGGTGGCGGGGACGGCAGGGACGGCAGGGACAGCCGTCGCCGACTTTTTCCCTTTGCCCTTCCCCCTACGGACCACGTCCGTCCACTCGTTGGACGGGGTGGTGGCAGGGAGAAGGACATCGACCGCCTGGGAGGGGGACGGCTCCGGCTCGCTCGGCTGCCTCTTATCCGCCGCAAGCGGCGGTCGGAGGCGTTTCTCCGGCAAGAGCCGGTCCTCGATGCCCGCTAAGCAGGCCCTTGTGAAGGCCCTCTCCTCCATGACAACCTTGCGGATGATATCCTCAAGGTTGGAGGTGGGGCCTTCTGCCGAAAGGCTCGTCCGGGCCTGTTGTGGCTGGGCCGTGGCTTCGGCCAGCTTCTCATGAAGTTGGCTGACCTCCGATTGCAGGCGATCCACCTTCGCCTGCAGTTGCCGCGTCTCTTCGGTGGTCTTTCTTCGGACCAGCTCCGCAACGACACCGCGAAGGCTAGCGGCCCGGCTCTTGAGGGCCTTCTGGAAGGTCCCCTTCAAGTTGGATGACTTAGAGGCGACCTCCGCGATCTCCTCCTCGTCCTCCTCCGCCATTCTCTGGAGCTCCTCAAGAGTGTGGTCCGCGTATGTGACGCGGGACGCACCGTACCCGGACTTGGCCCGGGCGACGTGCGCCCGTTTCTCTTTCGCAGCAACCCGCTCTTCCAGCTCTTGCTGGAGCTGCGCTCGCCGGGCCAGGTCCAACTGGCGTTGGGCGTCCGCGAGCCCAACGTTGTGGGTATCCGCGGCCTTGGTCGTCGGCTTTTTAGCCTTCGAACCCGAGGCTTGGGAACCCCCGGACCCACCACTCAGGTGGACCCGCTTCCGAGAACGAGAGTCGTTCGCGTCCGACACACTGAATAGTGAGTCGTTGTCGGACGACTCGTCCGCCAAAAAGCTTGCCGCAGACGGCGCGCGGCTAGCTTCAGACGCCGGAGCGTCAGAGTGGCCCTGAGAAGGGCCTTTGGGTTGGCCCTGAGAAGAGCCTTTGGGTTGGCCCTGAGAAGGGCCTTTTGGTTGGCCCTGAGAAGGGCCTTTGGGTTGGCCCTCAGAAGGGCCTTTTGGTTTTCGCCCGGAGGCGCTCCGCGTTATTTTGGACATCGACAATCGTAGTTCGCAAGGCAAAGAGATAGAAGCTACGAGAGCACAGTGCACTTTGGCCGTACCCAGTCTGCCACTCCGTTACGGTGGTCAGAACTGGGCCGTTTCCAGGGGACGCGACGTGGACGCAAGCACTGTGGGGTGGTCCCCCAACCTAACCTAACCTTTTTTTTTTTTTTTTTTTTTTTTTTTTTTTTGACGCTGGGAAAAAATGCATTACGCATACCCTCCCATCGGGGGATGAGAGGGGTATGTGGGACTCCCCGGGTCTGACCCGGTATACCCACTAAAACGACCCAGCGAAAATTCCCGCTTCGTCCGAGTGGCGGGGGACTGGGAAACCGGCATAGCCTTTACGTCCAGTCCTCCGCCGACGATTGGCCTTCATGGCGGGCCCCTCACAGGGGGCCCGGGAATGACCGACGAAGGTGGTGACGGGTGCAATGCGGGCGAAGGCACCCCCGTGCCTGTCGCCCGCCCGTCGCCACCAAGAGGAGGGAGAGGACGGTGCCTTCTCCGACCCCTTCTTCGTATGCGGAGCGGCGCAGCGAGAGGGTCGTCCTCCCGCTCGCGCTCCGTGACCGGGTGGTTTGGGGAGAAATAGACCCCCACCAGGGCCATGTCTCCCCACGCGGCGGCCACGTATCCCGGTCCCATCTCTGAGAGCGAGAGGGGAGGGGAGTCAGTGGAAGGCCGCACCACCTGAAGGATGCGATGTTCGACCCTATCCATCAGTCGGACATCGCACCCTCCTCCGCAGCCGCCGCAGGAACGACGGAGCAAATAGCAGCAGCAGCAGGCCCGGTCGGCACCTGCGCTTTGCCCCGCTTATGGGGAGGATTACAGTTCCTCCCCTTCATCACGTGGCCTGCCGGGCGGCCACTGGCGGCACACACCGCGCAGTGTGGCTTGGCGGCCTCACAAGAGACGGCTTTGTGGCCGGTCTTGCCGCAGCGGTAGCACGTGTCCGTCCTGTCTACCGTGGACGGACACATGGGCCGGGTGTGTCCGATGCCGAAGCACCGGAAACACCGCAGAGGCTGGTCCTCCAGTGCCCGGACTGCACCCGAGCTAAACCCGACCAGCAGCCGTCCCTTGGCAAGGACGGCTTTGGCAGCGGCGACCGGGCACTCGAGGCGAATGGTACCCATGCCGCCGCGGCCGGGCCTTATGTCCCAGCCTTGCACCGCTGCGGCGCCACAGCCCCCTACCGCTGCGACAGCCGCCACCACCTCCTCCTTGGTGACGGAGTCGTCGAGCTCCGTCACCTCAATGGCCGCCGACTTGACCGGTCGGGCCACCTTCGCAGAGTCCGCGATGACCTCCTGCAGCTTGGCTGCAAAGAGGTCAGCGTGGGCACTACCCTCTGCCCCCGGAAACTCGAATATTCGAGCCCCGGCTTGGGTCCGCCGGCAAGTTACACTGCCGATCCCGAGTTGGGTGGGATCGGCATTGGCACGCGCCCGCACCAGAACAGACATGTAAGTCTCCCCTCGCTCCGCAGCCTCCGCGGTGAGCGTCACCACGACGGCTGCGGTTTTCGGGGGGACTAGCTTGCCCTTTCCTCTCCCTTTTTCCTTCCCGTTTCCCTTGCCGGTCGTCTGCGACCGGCTGGGGGCAGTGGTGGCGGGGACGGCAGGTACGGCCTTCGCCGATTTCTTGCCCCTGCCCTTCCCCTTACGTACCACTTCCGTCCACTCGTTGGACGGGGTGGTGGCAGGGAGGAGGGTGTCTTCCGCCTGGGAGGAGGACGGCCCCGGCTCGCTCGGCTGCCTCTTAGTCGCCGCAAGCGGCGGTCGGAGGCGTTTCTCCGGCAAGAGCCGGTCCTCGATGCCCGCTAAGCAGGCCCTTGTGAAGGCCCTCTCCTCCATCACAACCTTGCGGATGGTATCCTCAAGGTTGGAGCATGGGCCTTCTGCCACAGGGCTCGTCCGGGCCTGTTGTGGCTGGGCCGTGGCTTCAGCCAGCTTCTGATGAAGCTGGCTGACCTCCAACTGCAGCCGATCTACTTTCGCCTGCAGTTGCCGTGTCTCGTCGGTGCTCGTGCGCTGGATCAGCTCCGCGACGACACCGCGCATGCTTGCGGCCCGGCTTTTCAGGGCCTTTTGAAAGGTCCCTTTCAAGTTGGAGGACTTAGAGGCGACCTCCACGATCTCCTCTTCGTCCTCTTCCGCCATCCTCTCCAGCTCGGCGAGAGAGTGGTCTGCGTACAGAACGCGGGACGCACCGTACCCGGACTTAGCTCGGGCGACGTGCGCCCGTTTTTCTTTGGCCGCAACCCGCTCCTCCAGCTCTTGCTGGAGCTGCGCCCGCCGGGCCAGGTCCAACTTGTGTTGGGCGTCTGCGAGCCCAACGACATGGGTATCCGCGGCCACGGTCGTCGGCTTTTTTGCCTTTGACCCCGAGGCTTGGGAACCCCCGGACCCACCACTCAGGTGGACCCGCTTCCGCGAGCGAGAGTCGTTCGCGTCCGACACACTGAATAGTGAGTCGTTGTCGGACGACTCATCCGCCAAAAAGCCTGCCGCAGACGGCGCGCGGCTAGCTTCTGACACCGGAGCGTCAGAGTGGCCCTGAGAAGGGCCTTTGGGTTGGCCCTGAGAAGGGCCTTTTGGTTGGCCCTGAGAAGGGCCTTTGGGTTGGCCCTGAGAAGGGCCTTTGGGTTGGCCCTGAGAAGGGCCTTTGGGTTGGCCCTGAGAAGGGCCTTTGGGTTGGCCCTGAGAAGGGCCTTTTGATTTTCGCCCGGAGGCGCTCCGCGTTATTTTGGACATCGACAATCGTAGTTCGCAAGGCAAAGAGATAGAAGCTACGAGAGCACAGTGCACTTTGGCCGTACCCAGTCTGCCACTCCGTTACGGTGGTCAGAACTGGGCCGTTTCCAGGGGACGCGACGTGGACGCAAGCACTGTGGGGTGGTCCCCCAACCTAACCTAACCTAACCTAACCTAACCTTTTTTTTTTTTTTTTTTTTTTTTTTTTTTTTTTTTTTTTTTTTTTTTTTTCACGATGTTCAAAATTAATTATTTTTCCAAATTTTCCTTCACATTTTAAATTAGATTATAGTTGTAATAGTACTCACCCTTCTTCCCTGAATTCTGGTCCGCGTTCCGTGTCCCGGTCTCCAGGTTGTGGGGTGAAAATCAAAATTTTTTCTTTCGAAAACTGGTTTTTTGACCAAAACACAAAATTTTTGTTCGGTCCATAATAAGTTTTATTCGACAGCTCGCTAGCCCGCGCGGAGACGCGTCTCTGGACCCCTCGCCCGCGCCCCTAGCCCGAATAAAACATACATTTTTCTAAAAAATAGTTATTTTCATACATCTCTGTAAGTACCAAAATCTACCTTAGGAAGCTTGTTAAAAAGTAAAACATCGATATTTTCAGTTCCAGACGTGCGATTTTCAATCTGTTTTCGGTGTTTTTAGACATAACTAGGCCTCCGCCTACGTACTGACCATAACGCGCGCATTTTACACGCGCGTCTGGACTTTATCCCTAAATTCCAGAGATATTCCTCAAAATTAATTATTTTTCCAAATTTTCCTTCACATTTTAAATTAGATTATAGTTGTAATAGTACTCACCCTTCTTCCCTGAATTCTGGTCCGCGTTCCGTGTCCCGGTCTCCAGGTTGTGGGGTGAAAATCAAAATTTTTTCTTTCGAAAACTGGTTTTTTGACCAAAACACAAAATTTTTGTTCGGTCCATACTAAGTTTTATTCGACAGCTCGCTAGCCCGCGCGGAGACGCGTCTCTGGACCCCTCGCTCGCGCCCCTAGCTCGAAAAAATTTTGCCCACCCACCCACCCGTTTGTATATAAGGAAGGTAGACGGGGTATTTTGGCCAAAAAGTTTTTATCTCGGAATTACATAGTAATCGTTCTGTCAGCCCGTTGTATCAAATTTATTTTGTTTTGACGCTTTCCTAGCACAGAATTTAGTGATAGGAGAGAAAATACCAGCTAAAGTTGGTTTCCTCTCAAGGTTTTATCTTTAACAACATCTCGCCAAGATCGCTGGTAGGACTTTTTATATTTTTAGTTTTATACATTTATTATTAATTGACCACTGACTTCCCCCTTTACAGGGAATTTTATTACAAAAATCGTTTATAATACTATTTAGACTGAGTCCCAATTAAGGACAAATTTTTTGTATTTATTATATTTTGATTATTTAATTCTGTATTTTTCATTTCCGACTGCATCCCCCCTTTACAGGGATTCTGTCATAACGTGTCCCCTGAACTGTCCACATAATTATAAATTTTCTTCGCTATGTTAGGACTCAGAACTCCGATGAACAAGGCGAAGGCTGCGGAGGAGTATGCGGACGTGGAAGGGGCATGCCCAGTACAGGTAGGCCCTTCAATGCGGCGCAATACTGGTGAGTTGGAGGCGGAGAAGCATACTAATTCGGGGCAACCCTGTGAAATCACACCAACAAAAAAGACACCCGCCACCACTCCCCCAGACAAGGCACACGCGCCTGCTTCCCCCAAAGCCAAGCCCAAAGCCCCGGTTTCCCAGCGGCAAAGAACGGAGACCTACGAGCTGCCAGGGAAGGCCCTGGAGAGCTCGCCTCGAGAAGTGCCTATCGTGAAGTACAAAAACAGAACCACGGAGGCAAAGGCGTGTCTCTCCAGTGCCAAGCTGAACATGGACAGCTCGAGGAACCTCAAAAAGGAAATTAAAGACGCACTAATAAAAGCCGTAGACCGGCTATACCAGTTGGTAAAGGAGGGTGAAAAAGAGAGGGGCAAAACACAAGAAGAACCAGCCGAACCCGAGAAGGCCCCCAAGGACCTGACGCCGGCCTCCGGCGCATCGACAGAGCTCATGAGTCAGCTGATGGAAAACCTCCAGCAGCACAAAAAGGCGCTGGAGGAATGCCAGCAGCACACGCAAGCTCTGTCGGAGCACCTTCAACAGACACCTCACTTTGTCGCGGGCCAGGGTCCCTCCTTCGCGGAGATGGCCGCCGTCCCCAAGCAGCACCTCCAAGCGCCCCTTCACTCGATGATCGTGTCGTCAGTTATCGATACGGATACCGGTGAAGAGGTGATTGAGAAGCTCAGGACGGCGGTCGACGCTAGAAATGAGGGTACCAGGGTCGAAAGGCTGCGAAAGGCGAGGGACCAGAAGGTGGTGGTCGGTTTCAGGACCAGGGAGGAGCTAACTCGGGTGACGGAAAGAATAAAGAAGGCTGGAAACCTTGTAGTGGAAGAGGTGAAAAACAAGGATCCCCTCATCATCCTCAAAGACGTCCTCTCCTGTCACTCTGATGCGGAGGTCACCGAGTCGCTTAAGTGCCAGAACACCCACCTGATTGGCGACCTACCTGCGGGCGATGTGAGGATGGGGGTTAAGTACCGTCGCAGGACGAGGAACCCCCACATGTCTCACATCGTAATGCAGGTGTCCCCTTCAGTGTGGCAGAGACTTACCAACGCGGGTCGAGTGCACATCGACTTGCAGCGGGTGCGAGTGCTGGATCAGTCGCCACTCATTCAGTGCACTCGCTGCTTGCGCTTCGGCCATGGCCGTAAACTGTGCACGGAACCCGCCGATCTTTGCACGCACTGCGGTGACCCCCACATGAGAGCTGACTGCCCCGCACGACTGGCTGCGGAACCGCCGAAATGCAGAAATTGCGCGACTGCGAAAAATGGGAAAACGGAGCATAACGCCTTCGACAGTGAGTGTCCAAGTCGCGTGAAGTGGGACGCATTGGCGCGACTGTCGGTGGCGTACTGCTAAGGGCCAGCCAGCGGTACCAGCGGTATTAAATACCAGGGACTTGCCCAGGGATTCCTGTACAAACCCGAGTGCCCGAAATAGTTACCAGGTAATCCAAGCGAATCTGCAGAGGAAAAATCTAGCAACCCAAGAGCTCATGATCGTGGCTAGTGAGCGGAGGGTTGCGTTCGCGTTGCTCCAGGAGCCGTATGTGGGTGGGGTTAAAAGGATGCGAGACTACCGGGGTGCGAGAATCTACCAGTGCGCTGAACAAGGAGGTGGAACTGTGAAGGCGGCAATAGTCGTCTTCGATCACGATCTAGACGTAACACAGTGTCCGAAACTCACCACCAACAACATCGTGGTAGTGAGGATCCGTACCAGCGCCTGGGAGATCGCCGTAGTCTCCTTCTACTTCGAACCAGACCAGCCCATACAGCCATACCTGGAGCAGCTCCTGCGGATTCGGGAGGAAATTGGCCGCACCAGGATGATTATTGGTGGTGACGCCAACGCCAAGAGCACCTGGTGGGGTAGCCTGGTAACCGACACAAAGGGAGAGGACATGTCCGGAACCCTGGAGGAAATGAGCTTGCAGGTGCTAAACGTCGGCAACACACCAACTTTCGACACCGTCAGAGGTAACACCTTGTACAGCAGCTTCGTTGATGTAACAGCCTGTTCAACGGAGCTGCTGGACTTGGTGGAGGACTGGCGGGTCGAGGTAGGCCTCACGAGCTCGGACCACAACGGTATCAGTTTCAAAATTTTTCTGCAAAAGTCTAAAGGCTTAAATTTAAAAAGGACCACTCGAATTTTCAACACAAAAAAGGCGAATTGGAGCCAATTTCATGAGAAACTGGCCCAATTAAAAGCTGATGCAAATGTTAACTTAGTCGAAATAGGCAGAATAAACAATAAAACAGATTTAGAACGTAAAATAAACCAATACATAGAAATAATTACTCAAACTTGTGAAGAGGAACTTCCAAAAATTAAAAATAGTGACAAGCTTACCATACCGTGGTGGTCCAAAGAGCTCGCCGAGCTGATGTCGGAGGTGACTACCAGGAGGCGCCGTATCCGATGCGCCGCACCAGTCCGGAGGCAGAAGGTAGTCGACGAGTACCTGCAAGCAAAACTTAATTATGAGTCCCTCGCCATGAAAGCGCAAACGGAGGGATGGAAGGCATTCTGTGGGAAACAGGATCGTGAGGGAATGTGGGAGGGGATTTACAGGGTCATAGGACGGACCGCCAAAAGACAGGAGGATCTGCCGTTGGTGAAGGAAGGAGTACCGCTAAACGCACAAGAATCGGCTCAGCTGCTGGCCGAGACCTTCTACCCGGAAGACCAAGTAGAGGGAGAATCTGCTGACCACCGTCGGACACGCGAGGCGGCCTGTCGTGTAAACGACTGGGCGCATGGTGAATCACATGACCCACCGTTTACGCTTCAGGAGCTGAAAACCGCGGTGGATAGCTTCAACCCTAAGAAGGCACCCGGGGCAGACGGTCTCACAGCCGATATATGTTCCCAGGCCATTTCTCGGGACCCAGGGACGTTCCTTGCTCTGGCAAACAAGTGCCTGGAGCACGGACACTTCCCTGAGGCCTGGAAAGTGGCAACGGTGGTGGTCCTCCGAAAGCCCGGCAAGGAATCCTACACCACCCCTAAGTCGTACAGGCCTATCGGCCTCCTACCAGTCCTAGGAAAAATTTTAGAAAAGATGCTTGTAGCGAGGCTCAAGTGGCATCTTATCCCGCGGCTTAGTACTCGCCAGTTTGGTTTTATGCCACAGCGGAGCACCGAGGACTCCCTCTACACCATGATACAACATATCAAGGAGAAGCTAAGCGAAAAGAAACTGATCACTGTTGTATCACTGGACATAGAGGGAGCCTTCGATAGCGCATGGTGGCCTGCTATCAGGACCAGACTGGCTGAGGAAAAGTGCCCGGTGAACCTCAGAAGGCTACTAGACAGCTACTTGACTAGTAGGAGTGTCAGAGTAAGGTACGCCGGTGCTGAGTGTCAGAGGGACACGAACAAGGGGTGTGTGCAAGGATCTATTGGCGGTCCGATCCTATGGAATTTGATCCTCGACCCCCTCCTAAAGGGGCTGGAGGAGAGAGGCGTCCACTGCCAGGCGTTCGCCGATGACGTGGTGATGGTCTTCGACGGTGAGACAGCATTGGAGGTCCAAAGGCAGGCCAATGCCGCTCTCGAGTATGTTCGGGTGTGGGGCATCGGAAATAAGCTGAAATTTGCACCGCAGAAAACTTGTGCAATGGTAATTACCAAGAAACTGAAGTACGATGTCCCACTCCTGAACATGGGCGGGGTAGACATTGGCATGTCCAAGGAAATCAAAGTGCTGGGACTCACCGTCGACCACCAGCTCACTTTCAACACTCACGTCGCTAACGTTTGCAGAAAAGCTGTGAATATTTACAAACAGCTGGCACGAGCGGCGAAAGTGAGCTGGGGCCTTCATCCGGAGATCATCCACACCATTTACACGGCAGTAGTAGAGCCTGTGATATTGTACGCGGCGAGCGCCTGGGCGCCGGCGACTAAAAAGATCGGAGTGCAAAAAAGCCTCAATACGGTCCAACGAGGATTCGCGCAGAAGCTCTGCAAGTCCTACCGCACCGTATCGCTAAACGCGTCCCTGGTGCTGGCTGGGATACTCCCACTCGACCTCCGAATACAGGAAGCAGCCGCTCTGTACGAGGCGAAGAGGGGGGCGCCACAGCCAGCACTTGCGGGCAGGGAGGTAGAGCGGGTAGTGGCATTTGCGGAGACTCCGCATCCGGCGAAACATACGGCCATGGAGTTCGTATGCCTGGAAGACCAGACCCGTGTGGACAACCACAACAGTCAAGCAGTAAGGGTGTTCACGGATGGCAGCAAGATCGAGGGTAAGGTCGGAGCAGCACTCTCACTTTGGGAGGGTGACGCCGAGACCAAATCCGTAAAACTTAGCTTGCCGCCGTACTGCACGGTCTACCAGGCGGAACTTCTGGCCATATGCGTAGCCACGCGCGAGATCCTCAAGCGCAAAGAGGGAACCTTCGGTATCTATAGTGACTCAAAGGCCGCACTACAGACAGTCACAAACCAGGGTTCCCTCCACGCCCTGGCCGTGGAGGCGAGAGCGAACGTCGCCGTGGCTTTGTCCCAGAACAAAGATATTTCTTTGTTCTGGATAAAGGCACACGCAGGGCTAGAAGGCAACGAGCGCGCAGACCATCTCGCAAAAGAGGCTGCACTCCGATCCAGGAAGAGGCCAGACTACGACCGCTGCCCGGTTTCATTCGTCAAGCGGCAGATCCGCTTAGGGTCGCTTGGCGAATGGAACCGGAGGTACCAGAGCGGTGAAACAGCCACCGTCACTAAACTCTTTTTCCCGGATGCGATCGACGCCCACAAAATAGTACAAAAAATAAAACCTGCCGGTATTGTGTCACAGATATTGACGGGTCATGGTGGGTTCTCCGAATACTTGCACCGTTTCAAGTGTAAGGAGAACCCATGGTGCATCTGTGAACCAGGTAAGGTGGAGTCGATCGCACACATCTTAACGGAATGCCCAATATTTGGAAAGGAACGACTTGAGGCCGAATCGAGGATAGAGACTGAAATCACCCCATGCACAATAAAAATAATAATGTCTGTAGCAAAGCACAGGAAGATATTCCTAGAGTACTGCGAAGAAGTTGCGATTAGAGTAATAAAGCGTAACCGGGACCAGTGAACGCTATGTTTTTCTAAATATGTAAATGTTTCCCCACAGGAAAAGATATCTAGTATAAGCATAGATGATAGCGCAGGAAAAAAGCCCTAGATGAAGTAATAGACCTTTTAAAGTTGTAAATAAGAAAAATATTACTCGTAGTTTATAATAATAATGTAGACCAAACTTCACACATCATAGTAAATAAATTTAAAGTTTAAAAATTATAAAATTTCTAAACAAGGTCTCTGACTATGTCAGGGGGACACGAGCAGAGCAGGAGTGGTTTTTAGCCGGTTCGAGTCCGGCACTACCTCGACTGCCTCACAGGAGATATTCCTGTGAGATAGTCGAGGTGTCCGTGGGGATTTTCCACTCCTGCCAAAACAATGAAAAAAAAAAAAAAAAAAAAAAAAAAAAAACCTAACCTAACCCCAGTTGCACTCGGTCTGCCGAGCCGTTAACACCTAAAACCCACGCGCTCCGCACTAAAAAATCGGAAATAATTGGTTTTTGTAGCCCTACAGTGACGAAAAAGGTGTCAATAGATGCGGAAAGTGAAGCCGCGTATAGTGCCGTGATCAAATCGTGCCGTTTTTCAGTGCCATAAAGGTTAAGTGCAAAAAACCTCAAGTTTAGAGGTTAAGTGAAAAGTTAAAAAACTTGGATCGCATACGCTGCGAAAACGAGATCGGCGACCCCCCGCTTTTTTGCTGGAATCGGGAGGGCATCGTGGCCCCCTACTATCTGGGGCACTTGGAGTCGACTCATCATCGCGCTGAAGCGAGATATTCAGCTTTTTCCAAAAACCACGTGGCCTGAAACTACCTAAGGAGTGGAGACAGCGGCGTGAAAATTAGCGACAAGCTGGACCTCTATTATAAAAGGCGAGTGCAACTTCAACCAGAATTTTATATCTACCACAAACTTTTATATGACAGTTATAAAAGTCAAAGTTTGTACCACCATAACTCGAGATAGAAGACAAATTTCAAAACTTTGAAACTGCAGCCGGGTGCGCGCTAATTAGATGACCTTAAGTTCTAAATTTCAAAATTTTAGCTTAAGTCAATTTAGTACAGCAATTAAAAACCTGAAAAAATTTTAATTTTCGAAAATTAAGGTCAAAATATTGTGTAAAAATTAAAATTTTAATTTAGTCTTGTAGTAGCTTATTTATCATTAATTTAAGTATTTTTTCCAAAATTTTATCTCAAATAGTTTTAAAGTTATTCAATTTTTTATGTTTTTTGTAAATAATTCCTTATAAATAGGAGAAAATCACTTTTTTACACTTGTATTGGGTTTTTCCACCTTTTTAGGGTTCACTTGAGCCGAAACTCGGCCTAAGTAACTTTAAAATTGCCGGAAATCGGAAAAGTCGGCCATTTTATTAAACCCGGGTACTTGTTTCGAAACTGATTTTCTCCTCAACCGTTTGGCGTACGAAGCTGCGGTTTTCAGATTGGGGAAGAGCACCCTTTGTAGATTTATAAAATATAGTTTTCAGGCGTTTTCAGGCTGAAGAATTTTTCAGGCGTGAAACCTTTATTTCCAGACGGAGAAGGTGGAGCCGATCTGCGAATCGAAAACCCCGTTTCGATACGACCAGTGGTTGTGGAGAACGCGAGAGTTCAGATTGTCGTTTGACAGATCGGCGGCCATCTTGGCCAGTCTAACTTGGCTCCAACTCTTGAACCGACGGAGATAATTTGATTCTGTTTTCAGAATATAACTCTAGGGCATAAGGACTACCCCCTCCCTCGGTTTCAGGAAGATTGGAGCTGAAAATTTTCAGTCGCCTGAAACTAGTTTCAGCGGCTAGAACGGGCCAGGCTAAAACCAGCGAGCCCAAACTCGGGTTTTCTGCGACGCATACGAACGGAGATATCACAGGTTAAATAGTCACTTTGACGTTTACGGCGGCCATTTTGGAAATTTTAAAACAACGATATCTCCGGGACGGTGAGTCGTAGAGGACTGGGGTTTCCTTTGTTGACTCTGGCTGGAGTCGGGCTACCTGGGGAATCCCGTTTCAGGACTTTTCAGGGGAAAAATTTTCTCAGTTCTGAAAATCGAACCAACAGGTAGATCTCGTCGAGCACTTCCATTATAGCCCAAACACGGTACTCTTCGGCCGAGGCGTTCGGGAAATACAGCCAATATCCGTTTTCGTTGGGTGTTATCCGGTTTAATACCCGGAAATCTAAAACAGCTGTATCTCTGGAACCCTTTGAGCTACGTGACCGTGCTTGGTGTCGTTTTTGAGGGCTCGGGGAGTTCTATCTGTTGAGCTCACTTAATCGACTCTACATAGAGCAAGAAATTTTTTTTTCGATTTTATATCGAATATTGGGGGCCCTGGAACGGTTTTTCTTGTGGAGCGGGATACAGTGACTGAGCCAAATTATTTTAAGGACTCTACATAGAGACCAAAGTCACTTTTGACTTGCTATTTTGTATTTTATTCCTTGGTTTTTTGACTGTTCTTTTCCGATTCTTTCCTTGACCTTTTGTGAGACCCGCTCTTTTGAGCGCAGGCCAGACTCGACTCACTCATATTCCACCCCCCTATACAGGGTCGGATCACGGACAAATCGTCTACTATAGACTTTTACTTTATTTTTACTATTTTATTGTATTTGGTTGGACAACTTTCCCCGTTCACTTCGCTGTGCCCTTTACACACAAGCAACACAACACATACACAAATACATCATGGTCCTCGGAATTCGCACCCCAGTAAGAGGCAAAGGGCCAGGAGCCAGCGCCAGTGAACCACAAGGGTCCACATCACCTACCCACCCGGGAAATGAGGGGCCCTCTGGAGCGACCGCAGCGCCGAAGGGGATATCCCTGACGTTCGGCAAAAAGGACGCGGCTCGAGGAACCACGGTAACAGCCGAAACGCCACTGCCATCGTCAGCGGGGACCTCTGGTTCTTTCGCTCCCGCCACCACTCCCAGCCCCGTGGGCCCGCCTGGACAGGCGCTGGATGCAGCCAGGACTTTCATCCGGAGACCGGAACGGAAAAGAAGATCCATAGACATCATGGAGGCATACCAAAAGCAGACAAACATCTTCGCTACACAATCCAATGACAAACTTCTCCAGGAGATTATGAAAACCTTCGAAGACATACCAACTAGGGTCAAAGATTACCCTCAGATGAGGAAAGACATTAAAATCTACCTGGAGACCCAGTCGGATAAAAGCCTTCGGATCCTTTTCGAATTGAGTAGGCGCGTAAAGAGCCTAGAGAGAGTGCCTAATACTGCTCCGCCTACCAAGACAAACACCACGCCTACACCACCCGAGTTACCGGAGGGACTCCTTGATAGGCTGGATAAGGTGGAGACTAGCATGAACACGCGCCTGAACGAACTTGAAGAGAAACTGTCAAAAGGATTCCGGGACATGACCATACTCGTCGACGACAGCGGTGCCGACATCATCGACAAGGTCATCGAGAAGGTTGACGAGGTCAGTGACAAGGTTGGCATAGCCCAAGCGGACATACGCCAAACAGTAGAAGGGGTGAAGGCCGTTGGTCTTGCCGCGGCTGTCCTCGAAGAGAAAGTCGATGCCGTTGCCGGTGATGTCGCCGCCGGAACCGATAGAGTAAAGGAGGTCATGAGAGAAGTCGCATGCGAGCACAAAACCGACTCTCAGTCATACGCCAACGTCACGGCAGCCAGACCAGGGCATCGACCGGCACTTCACTCGATGGCGGTCACCCTCGAAGGCAGTCAGGAGACTGCCGACGAGGTGCTCGCTAGGGTGAAGGAGGCGGTCGATGCCAGGGGAACTGGCCTGAAAATCAACAAGGTTCGCAAGGCAAAAAACCAGACGGTGATACTGGGGTGTGACTCAGAGGCGGAATTTAAACGAGTAAAAGAGAGGATTGAGAGCCGAGGTGGGGGGCTTATAGTAGCGCCAATGAAAAATAAAAACCCGTTGGTCGTCCTAAAAGACGTATTTTTAGATAGTGAAGACGACGAAATGGTAAAGGCGCTCTACGCCCAAAATGAAAACATCTTCAGGGACTTGGACAAAGAGGAAGTAGAAATGGCCATCAAATACAAGAAAAGGACAAGAAACCCCAAAACAGCGCACGTTGTCGTCCAAGTCAGACCTAAGGTATGGCAAAGGATGACGGAGGCTGGGGCCCTTTACCTTGACCTGCAAAGGGTCAGGGTGGAGGATCAGTCGCCGCTCATCCAATGCACGAAATGCTTAGCATTTGGACATGGCCGAAAATTTTGTGCCGAGAGTGCGGACAGGTGTAGCCACTGTGGAGGACCGCACTTACGCGAAAAGTGCGTGGAATTTGTGGCGGGTAATGAACCGCAGTGCTGCAACTGTTCGCACTCAAAGCTTCAGAGGACCGACCATAATGCGTTTAGCGTGGAGTGCCCGGTCCGAAAGAAATGGGACTATCTGGCTCGGACGACAACGGCATACGCCTAAACTGCTCTCTAGGGTTCACGTAACACACACAACACACACACGAACACACCAATACAGAAACACAAACTGGGAGTACATGACAAAAGTGGATTATAGCAAGGAAATAAACAGATACATGGAAACCAGAGAACACATACAAACACAGATATACAACATATATAGTAAATATATACGTATATATCAAAAACACACACATAACACCAAACACGCACCTCAAAATAACACCAAAAACGCTGAGAAAGTAAAACCCCGATTCAAGAAATGTCAATAAATATAATATAACTAAGTATATATATATATTATTGCCACAACACCTAGGAAAATAAATAATTGCAATTCTAAAAGCCCTATAGCAGTCAACAAACCAAGTACATGTTGAGAAACCCATCTTGTAAGTTTGCCTTATACCAAGGAATTGTATCAATAAAGAATAAGTTAAAAGATATATTATGTAAAACTAATCACATAAGAAAATAACAATATGTTTAAAATGTAAATTAGAAAATAAGACGAATTAAAATAAGAAAGCAAATACGTATAAAAATTGTATTACATAGATATAAGAAAAAATGTTCACAAAGTAGATAATTACGCACAATTGTTAAAGTTTAAGTGTAGAATAACTAAAAAAGTAGCATGTAGAAACATAGTAAGTAGGATAATTATAATAGTAAGTAGCAGTTAATTATGTAATAACACAAGCAAACTCTGTTAATAAAACCAAGTTGAGTACTCAATATACCCCTAATAAAGAAAATATATGAAAAAGTAGCTAGAATAGCGGGAGTCCCACCCGGCTTAGAATGAAAGAGAAGTATGAAAGAAAGAAAAAGTATGCAGCATGAAAGTGCGAGAGGAATACATGAGAGAACTGGAATGAATGAGTAACCTAGACCAACAAGAGCCCGTTGTTCCCATGAACGGGGAAAAGCACAATAAAAAAAAAAAAAAAAAAAAAATAAAAACCTAACCTAACCTAACCTAACCTAACCTAACCTAACCTAACCTAACCTTTTTTTTTTTTTTTTTTTTTTTTTTTTTCACGATGTGGAAATCCTCAATGGATGTCCTCCGCCCTGGGGAGAGCGGAGGGGTCTGTCAGACTCGTACTGACTAAAACCACACCGGTGTTCCCTCGCACACTTGCGTCAGGGGGCAACGGGATCTGATGCGACTTCCGCTGCCCCGGGCTAGTGCTGGCCCGCTTGACCTACGGGCCTCGTCCCGGGGGGAGTGAGGTGTAAAACTCCCCCCGCTACGTCTATGAGAGGCGCGCGTGGAACACAACGCGCCGCCGTCTCGGGTCCAGTGTGATGGGGGGCGACGGATGTCCCCGAATCCGCCGCCCCTGGACCAATTTAGGGGGGCCGGAAGAGGGCGTTATCAGCCCTCTGCCGACGCCCGGTGCGTCTGCTGCGGGATGGGCGGGAGCTGGTCATCTCCCTCTCCCTCTCCGCAGCTTCCTTCTGCGACATGACGGTCTCGCAGAAGGACATCACCGCGTCCCAGGACTCTGCGCTGCCGACCATCGAGCGAACGACGGCCGGCAGCGACAGGTCTCCTCCTACCTCTGCAACGAGGGCACGGCGCGGCTCATCGAAAGCGGCACACTCGGCCAGCGTATGCCGCGCCGTGTCCTCCGAACAATGGACGCAGTGATGGCACCGGGCGTCCGGCTCCCTGCTTAAGCGACACAGGTACTTCCCGAAGCAGCCGTGCCCCGAGAGTACCTGTGTCGCCCGGAAAGTCAGAGAGCCGTAACCTAACCTAACCTAACCTAACCTAACCTAACCTAACCTTGGAAATCCTCAATGGATGTCCTCCGCCCTGGGGAGAGCGGAGGGGTCTGTCAGACTCGTACTGACTAAAACCACACCGGTGTTCCCTCGCACACTTGCGTCAGGGGGCAACGGGATCTGATGCGACTTCCGCTGCCCCGGACTAGTGCTGGCCCGCTTGACCTACGGGCCTCGTCCCGGGGGGAGTGAGGTGTAAAACTCCCCCCGCTACGTCTATGAGAGGCGCGCGTGGAACACAACGCGCCGCCGTCTCGGGTCCAGTGTGATGGGGGGCGACGGATGTCCCCGAATCCGCCGCCCCTGGACCAATTTAGGGGGGCCGGAAGAGGGCGTTGTCAGCCCTCTGCCGACGCCCGGTGCGTCTGCTGCGGGATGGGCGGGAGCTGGTCATCTCCCTCTCCCTTTCCGCAGCTTCCTTCTGCGACATGACGGTCTCGCAGAAGGACATCACCGCGTCCCAGGACTCTGCGCTGCCGACCATCGAGCGAACGACGGCCGGCAGCGACAGGTCTCCTCCTACCTCTGCAACGAGGGCACGGCGCGGCTCATCGAAAGCGGCACACTCGGCCAGCGTATGCCGCGCCGTATCCTCCGAACAATGGACGCAGTGATGGCACCGGGCGTCTGGCTCCCTGCTTAAGCGACACAGGTACTTCCCGAAGCAGCCGTGCCCCGAGAGTACCTGTGTCGCCCGGAAAGTCAGAGAGCCGTGCTTCCTCCCGAGCCAGTCGTCGAGTACTGGCCGGATCGCCTCGATTGTGTTGAGGCCGGCGGTAGGGAGGTCTAGCCTCCCCCGCCATTCCGCCACCATGACCTGTCGGAGCTGAGACCGGTACACCGTAATCTGTCGCTGCACCAGCCTCTCGCCCCGATGTTCGGCCTCCTCGCGCCACTGGTACAGTGTCGCGAGGGTCTTCGCCTCCAGGTCCCATGGCGGGGATCCGGCCAGTACGCAAGCCGCCTCGTAGGAGATCGTGCGATATCCCCGTACGACCCTGACGGCCATCGCTCTCTGCGGTCTGCGCAGGACTGCGATAGTGCGGGCCGTCAGGTCGGTCGCCCATATCGGGGCCCCATAAAGGGCCATCGATCGCACGATCCCTACGTACAACCGCCTGCAGGCGGAGCTCGGGCCCCCCAGATTGGGAAGCAGCGTTGACAGCGCGCCCGCCGCGCCCATCAACTTGGGCACCAGCCGCTGAAAGTGGGGGCCGAAGTCCCAACGGCTGTCGAGCACCAATCCAAGGTATTTCATGGTTGACTCGACAGCGATCGGGACCCCCCCGACCACAATGTGTGATCCCAACGGCGGTGCCCGTCGGGGGCCATGAAAAGCGATGGCCTCCGACTTGTTGAGGGCCACCTCCAGGCCCAGGCGCCGTATGCGGCTCACCACCTGTGAGACCGCAGCCGTAGCTAGCAACGCTGCTTCCCTGTACGAGCTCCCCCGGGCCGTGACCAGCGTGTCGTCCGCATAACACGTCAGGTTCACTCCCGGCGGGAGCTCGCACCGCAAAACCCAGTCGTATCCGATGTTCCACAGGGGTGGGCCCAGAACCGAGCCCTGTGGAACACCGCACGACATCTCACGACGGCCTATGCCGTCGCGTCCCATGTAGGTGACACACCTCCCCGAGAGATACGCCCCCACGATGTTGCGGAGGTAGGAAGGCACCCGATGATATCGCAGGGCCTCCCTAATGCAACTCCAAGGCAGGGTGTTGAACGCGTTGGAGATGTCCAGAGACACCGCCAGCACCACCCCACCCTGGGACACCGCTTCCTCCGCCAGGACTCTTACTCTCCTGATGGCGTCGATGGTAGAGCGCCCACACCGGAAGCCAAACTGGCTGTCGTCCAGGTTCGGCCCCACCGTGCACATGTGGCTGACGAGGCGGTCTGCGATTACTCGCTCGAACAACTTGCCCGCCTCGTCCAGCAGCACTATGGGCCGATAAGCGGATGACGAGTCCGCCGGGCGCCCCGCCTTCCTGAGCAGGACCAGTCGACCAGCTTTCCACCTGTTAGGGAAATGGCCCTGCTCAAGGCACGCCGAGAAGAGTCCCCTCAGTGGGGGCTCCAGCTCTTTCAGGGCGAGGACTAGAGCGCGGCCAGGCACTCCGTCGGGCCCCGGAGCAGTGTTTTTTGCCCGGAGCCGCATCACGGCCGCGCTCATCTCCGCCTGTGTCACCTCTGGGACGGTTTCGCTCTCCTCTTCTTCCGGCTCTGCAGCTGTGTGCGGAGCCATCGGCGGTGGCTCATGCTCGGCTCTCTCAGGAAAGAGAGCCGAGACCACTCGCTCCAGAAACTGCGGCTCGAGACCTTCCGTCAGCGGGGGGGCCCATGGCCGAAGTTTCCCTCGGACCGTACGGTAAGGGCGCCCCCACGGATCCCCGTCTAGGGTCGCGAGCAGCTCCTCTCTGGAGCGCGTCTTCGACTCGCCGATGGCCAGCCACAGAGCCTCCTTGGCCGCGCGGTACACCTCATACAGCGCGGCTTCTTCGTCGGGATCCCGGCGACGTCTCCTCCGACATCGCGTGTACGGGCGTCTGGCGTCTGCGCATGCGACGCGCAGCTGCTCAACCTCGATGCACCACCAGTACACGCGGCGCCTTGCGGACAGAGGGGAGACGCGTGGCATGGACGCGTCGCAAATTTGCGTCATCGCTTCGCCAAACCACTGCGCCTCCTGTTCGACGTCGACGGGACCGACGGTAGCCGACTCCCGAACCCAGGCCAGGACGATGGTGGCTTCCTCGAGAGCCTCCTTGTCGAGGCGTTTCAGAGCCCAACGCGGGCCGTCTCTCCGGGGGGCCGATTGGCTACGACCTCCAGCGGTTTGGGCGGAGACGTCGAAGCGTATGTATCGGTGGTCCGATAGCGTCTCCACCTCCACTTCCACGTGCCAATCATGAACACGGTGCACGACAGCGGGGCTAGCGAATGAGACATCCACTATGGACCCGCCCCGCTGTCGCACACACGTGTAGGCCGAACCCCGGTTCAAGACGACCAGGCCCGTCGTAATGGCCCACTCCTCTAGCGCATCGCCTCTCGGGTCTGTGACCGGGGATCCCCACGCCGCAGACTTGGCGTTCAGATCACCGAGAAGCAGTATGGGCCGAGGGTGAGACCGGCCGACGACGGCTCCCAACTCGACAAGGAAACTCTCGAAATCGGCGAGACTCCTGTTGGGCGAAAAATATGCCCCGATCGTGACGATCCCGTTCACAAGGGCGGCAACCCAACCGTGACCCCGGGATACGTCGACAAGAGTTGCGCCGATGATGGCCACGAGGCCGTCCAGATCCCCTGCCCAGTTTTCCCGGGGGGGGATAAAATACGGCTCAGCGACCACCGCCACATTTATCGACCACTGCGCCATGCTCAAGACCAAGAGATCCTGAGCTCTGGTGCAGTGGTTGATATTCGCCTGAAGGAAATGAAGTGCCATTACTAACACTCCATTTCCTCGGTTCGTCCCACAACTGGCCGGGAGTCGGCCTCAGAGGTGCTAGGGGGTGCGGCCCCCGCAGCCTTGGTCCAACGCTTGTTGCGCTTTCTGGGCGCGCCGCAAGCGTTGCCACCTATTCTGTGCCCCGCGGACTTTCCTGCAGCTGTACACAGACTGCAGTTTGGCTCCGCGGAGCACTGGGCCGCCTTATGGCCAGGCCGACCGCAGCGATAACATAGATCGCTGCGGTCGGTTTCGCAGGTGCAGAGTGCCCGTACGTGCCCTTTTTCGAGGCACCGGTAGCACTGCATGGCCCTGGGTGCCAGGAGTTTTACCCTAGCTGACACCCAGCCCACCAGCAGACGGCCCGCGTCGGCGACCTGCTTGGCCGCAGCCACCGGGCACCGCACCCAGATGGTGCCAAGCCCACCAGCGTTTAGGCGGATCTCGCCCGCCCGCACATTTTCCGGCTGGCATCCGCCGCTCCGGGCTATGGCCGCCACCACCTCCTCTGGGGTCAAGGAGTCGTCCAGCCCATCGACGCGAACCTCAGCCGTCTTCATGGGTCTGGACACCCGGGCCTCCTCGGGGTTGAGGACGTCCCTCAGCTTCGCAGCTAGAGAGTCCGCCCTCTCGGCACAGCTGGTCCCCGCCAACTCAAACATTTTGGCTCCCGTGGCAGCCGTTCTAAAGCGGAAGCCGTCCGGGGTGCCAAAATCGGCGAAGACCAGCTTGCCCCTCGCCTCCGCCAGTACCTTTTGGTATGTTATCCCCCTCTCCTTGGCTTCGGGCTGAAGTGTTACCACCACAGCCTCGGAGCGAGGGACGCGGATTCTGGGGGCCTGTCCCTTGGTGCCCGGCGCGTTCTTGGCCTTACCCCTCTTCCGCCTTTTTTTGCGGCTCTCGGCCGTCTTCCACTCCCCCTCGTTTTCTTTGGGGGACGAACTGCTCTTCTGGGTAGGATTTTTCGTCCCCTTTCCGGCCTTTTTGCCCCCCTCTGTGGGCGTTTTGGGTGCCTGCGTGGACTTTTTGACCACCGGCGAGGGCTTTACCGGTGCAGGTGGAGCTTTTGCCACCTGGGCCCACGTTGGCCCAGTCGATACAGGTACGGGCTCTGCCTTGTCCTTTCGCGTATCGGCCGCCAACGGCGGACGAAGCCTGACCGGGGGGTTGAGCCTGGGCTCAAGGCTGTCGAAGCGGGCGGTCATTATGTTCAACAGCCGGTTGAACTGGTCTTCCCCCAAAGACCCGTTCTGTGGCAGGGCACGACTGTCCACAGTCGTCACACCCTGCTGCCGGCTGAAGTCTGCCCTCAGGGCGATGACCTCCCGCTGCAGCTCCTCCATCCTCGTATGGAGACGATGATTCTCCTCTCGGAGTTTCACCGTCTCCTCCGAGGTCGTTCGGTCTAGGAGGACGTCCATCGCCTCCTTGATCCCGGTCGCCGCCTCTTTTAGGGCCCGCGTGAACGTGCCCTTCAGGTTACCTGACTTCGTGGCCACCTTTAGGACGACGTCCACGCCGTCCAAAACCTGACGGCTAAGGGCTTCTGCGGTCAAGCCCTCAGGAGTTGAGGTAGTCTGTGACCGCCTCTCCCTCGCCAGACGGGCCAACTCAGCTACCTCATCGGTCGCAATGGCCTTTCTTCCCTCTCGCCTCGAGGCATTGAGCTCCGCCCGGGTGCTCACCAACGAGATGGAGGCATCACTTGGCTCCACCTGCATAACCCCGTCAGAGTCGCTCACCGGCGTATCGGGGGTCTTTAGGAAGCGACTCCGAGAGTCACCTGACGCTGCCGGAGCGCTCGCTCCGGAAGTTATCCCCCGTCCTCTTCCCCTCCTTGTTGTCGACACCTTGGTGGCTGGCAGGTTCTCCTCGCTGGAAGACAAACCCGCCGAGCCCGTAGCCGACCCGCAGTCACGCGGCCGCTTCCCCCAAAATTTAGAGCGAGTGGCCGCAACTGGCTGCGGTGTGTTGGCGACCTCCGACAACACGCTCACCCTGTGCAGAACTACTCGTGGTTCCGTGGTCTCTTCTCGTGCTGGAGCCTCTGCTCCCAGCCTTAGCGACGCAGTGCCAGAGTCCGACACTGCGTCCGCCGCGTGGCGCGGTTTAAATGAGATCAGGTCTTCGAAAGACCGTGATCTTGTTGAGCCTCCTCGGCTCTCGTTGCCATTGGCAAGTGGAAAACGGTTGGTGCCCTCCCCAGAATACGGGGGGCTTGACGGTCCTTGGACCGTGGCGGATTCTCCAGCTGCTGAGCAGCTGGTACCGCCCTGGGGTACTATTTTGCAACTCGTTTTTTTCATTATTGTTCCTTTGAAGGGTGCGGTCCCTTACTCCCTACTTCGTCTTGATAAATATATAAACATATACATATAAACATATTAATATATACATACATATAATACATTCTCCCCTCCCCCTTTATCCCTTATCACGGCGATTCGTCACACTCACAGTCACATCTGATGTGCAGACGCGTACCAGAGGGCGACGAATGCCGTGACCCAAGATGAAGAAGGATCCCCACCCCTGATTAACTCCCCGAGAACTTCGAGGAGTGAATCACTAATCACGTACCGTCCGATGAGCCCGCTGTGTGAGCCATCGCACGGTACACGACGAAAAACCCCACCCTGATTCACTCCCCGAAAACCTCGAGGAGTGAACCACAAATCACGTACCGTCCGATGAGCCCACTCTGTGAGCCATCGCACGGTACACGACGAAAAACCCCACCCTGATTCACTCCCCGAAAACTTCGAGGAGTGAATCATCAATCACGTACCGTGCAATAAGCCCGCAAGCCATCGCACGGTACATGATGAAATCCTCCCCAATGCACATCGAACCCCGCACGATAGACCCGCACGTCATCGCACGACGAACGATGTGACCCCTCCCCAGAATATTAGCCGCGACAGTAACATTTCCCAAGGGATGAGAATTTCTTCTCATTCCTCGAGGAAGGATACTGTCGCGCCCAGGGTGCACCAGCCCAGCAGCTGCTCTTTCCTCCAGACGTATCGAGAGGGACCAGCAGCTGCCAGACAAACGTGGAGGAATTCTGACGCACCCCAACCTAACCTAACCTAACCTAACCTAACCTCCGTATTGACCTCCAGAGAGTGCGCGTCGAAGATCAGACGCCTCTGGTGCAGTGCACCCGCTGTCTTTCGTATGGCCACGGCAAGCGCCTGTGTACGGAGACGGCCGACCTGTGCAGCCACTGTGGCGGTCCACACCTTAGAGTGGACTGCCCAGACAAGCACAGGGTCGAAGCAGCGGTATGCGTCAACTGCACCAGAGCCAAACTGGGGGAACACTCGCACAATGCGTTCAGTGATTTGTGCCCGATACGTAGGAAGTGGGACGCATTCGCTAGAGCATCAATAGCATATTGCTAAAGTTGTCGATGCGCCCACTTCCACGTATACAGCGATGACCGGTTTGACACAACCAGATAGCAGACGCATTGAGCGAACCACTAGGGTTGGCTTAATGGAGAACGATAATTGGAGTCACTTTCATAAGAAAGTGGCTGGAATTATGCTGGACCGTAAGCCAACTCTAGTGGAATCGTCAAGTTGTGTCAGACTGGGCGACGATTTCTGCCGTCGTTTTAAAAAGTGTTTGGTACTTTTTGTTTGTTTGTTAATAACGTTTTATTTAGGCCTTAAAATAAGCTCCAAAAACAGCTAAATAATATTTTAGTGTATAGTAAATATATATTTTAGATATTATACAAATAAAAATGTTTAAAAATCGTTCAAAATTAAATTTAGGCACATAAAATAAAAAGCGCAGAATACAACTTGAAAGGGCATAAATAAGGGTAAGTGACAGAAAATATGGGAAAAATAGTAAATTTAGCTAAGGAATTTAGGAAATATAGTAGTATAGTAGCATAAAAAGTTAATAATTTTAGAAAATAGTAAAAGTAATTATTCAAATTGGTTAAAACAAAATATTTTGGTAAAATAGTAGTTTATGGAATAATAAAATAACGAAACCTATGGTATAAATAGATAGTATTGTATTATAGAAAAATACTAGAAATAGAGTGTGGTCTCCTCGGCCTCTTATCAAACAGTTGCGAGATAAGAAAAACCCTAGATACTAAGGGCTCTGATCACGTCAGAGGGACACTGGCTAGGCAGGAGTGGTTTTTAGCCGGTTCGAGTCCGGCACTACCTCGACTGTCTCACAAGAGAAATTCCTGTGGGATAGTCGAGGTGTCCGCGGGGATTTCCCACTCCTGCCCAAACAAAAAAAAAAAAAAAAAAAAAAAAAAAACCTAACCTAACCTAACCTTTTTTTTTTTTTTTTTTTTTTTTTTTTTTTTGACGCTGGGAAAAAATGCATTACGCATACCCTCCCATCGGGGGATGAGAGGGGTATGTGGGACTCCCCGGGTCTAATAAGACCCGGTATACCCACTAAAACGACCCAGCGACATTCCCGCTTCGTCCGAGTGGCGGGGGACTGGGAAACCGGCATAGCCTTTACGTCCAGTCCTCCGCCGACGATTGCCCTTCATGGCGGGCCCCTCACAGGGGCCCGGGAATGTTCGACGAAGGTGGTGACGGGTGCAATGCGGGCGAAGGTACCCCCGTGCCTGTCGCCCGCCCGTCGCCACCAGGAGGAGGGAGAGGACGGCGCCCTCTCCGACCCCTTCTTCGTCTGCGGAGCGGCGCAGCGAGAGGGTCGTCCTCCCGCTCGCGCTCCGCCTCCTCCTTTTGCGAGATTACGTCCTCGCAAAAGGAGGAGACCGCTGCCCAGGCCTCCTCGCTCCCCAGCATGGCGTTGACGACGCCGGGAAGCGAGAGGTCTGGTCCAATTTCCGCGGTCAGGCTGCGGCGCCGCTCGGACCAAGCCGGGCACACCTCGAGGGTGTGCTGCGCCGTGTCCTCCGGCGCGCCGCAGTCGTGGCACGCCGGGGTCTCCTCCCTCCCGATCCGGTGAAGGTGCGTTCCGAAACAGCCATGGCCGGACAACACCTGCACCAGACGGAACGAGAGGAAACCGTGGGACCGCTCGAGCCAGCTCCGTAGAACCGGACCGAGCGCGTCCAACGTCCGGCGGCCAAAGGCGGCGGCGGCGAGGTCCTCCGTCCAGTGGAGGACGATGGCATCCTTTGCCTCCCGCCGCACGGCCTCCCGCTCTTCGGCGACGGGGCGCTCCCCGAGCGCCTTCCGGCGCGCCGTCCACTCGTACACTCTGGCGAGCACCCATGCCTCCAACTCCCAAGGAGGGGTGCCGGCCAGAGCGCACGCCGCGGAAAAGCCCACCGAGCGGTAGGCCCTCGCCACCCGCTGTGCAATGGCCCTTTGGGGCCTGCGGATGGCGGCCGCATTCTCCCTCCTGTGGAGGGAGTCCGCCCAGATGGGGGCCCCGTATAGGGCCATACTCCGCAAGATGCCGGCATACAGGCGCCGGCATTTCGCCTTGGGCCCCCCCAGGTTCGGGAGGAGCCACGAGAGGGCGTCCGCAGCCTTCAGCAGGCGCGTCGACAGCCCGCTGAAATGCGGGCCGAAGCGCCACCTGTCGTCTAGTACCAGCCCCAGATACTTCATCTGGGGCTGGACCCCTATCCTGACGCCCTCCACAATTATGTGGGCGTCGGGAGGGCAGCACTGCCGAGGTCCGCGAAAGAACACGGCCTCGGTCTTGTGCAGCGCCACCTTCAATCCCAGGCGGCGGATCCTCTCTGCAACCAAGGATCCGCCAGCCGAGGCCAGACAGGCCGCGTCCGCAAAGTTCCTCCCCCGGGCAGTGAGGAGAGTGTCATCCGCGTAGCAGATGACACTCGTGCCCTGGAGGAGGGCTCCGCGCAGGAGCCAGTTGAACCCGATGTTCCACAAGGGAGGGCCAAGCACCGACCCCTGCGGAACACCGGACTCTGCGCCGTACCGCCTCACCGTGGCCGTCTTGTCCACTAGGAGGACTTCTCGGTCCTCCAGGTAGCTGGCCAGGAGGTCCCGCAGGTATTGGGGCACTCCGTGATACCGGAGCGCCTCCAATATCGTCGAGTGGGGGACGGAGTTGAAGGCGTTGGCAATGTCGAACGACACCGCCAGCACTCCGTCCCCCGCCTCCACCGCCTCCTTCACCTGGCCCTTGAGTAGGGCCAGTGCGTCGATCGTCGAACGCCCTCGACGGAAGCCGAATTGGGCGTCCGACAGATCCGGCCCCACCCCCCGCAAATGGCTATCAAGCCGGGAGGCGACAATCCCCTCGAACAGTTTACCGACCTCATCGAGCAGGACGACGGGCCGGTATGCCGAGGGGGAGTCCAGCGGGCGGCCCTCCTTTCGGAGGAGGCATAACTGCCCCTCCTTCCACAGTTTCGGGAACCTCCCAGCCGTAAAGCACGCGCTGAAGAGGTCCCGAAACCTGTCCTCCATGCCGGAGGCGGCGATCGCCAGTACCCGTGCGGGGACGCCGTCTGGTCCGGGGGCCGTCTTTTTTGCTCGGAGGCTGAGCACCCCCGCGTATAACTCTGCCACCGTCACCGGGGGGACGTCCTCCTCCTCCGGCGTAACCGCCCCTTGCGGGGGATCCATCGTTGGTGGGGCGAAGTCGGTCCTGCGCGGAAACAGGGACCGGACCACCCCATCCAGCAACGGTGGATCAAGGGTCTCCGACAGTGGGGGACCATAGGGGCGTAGCTGGTTCCGCGCCGCCTTGTATGGTCTCCCATAGGGGTCCCTGTCGAGACCCTCCAACATCTCGGCTCTCGCCGAGTCTTGTGCAGCGCCCATTGCAGACTTGAGGGCCGTCGTCGCCTCTCGGTAAGAGGCGTATAGGCGGTCCTCTTCTGCCCGGTCTCGGTTTTGGGCGCTGCGCCGTCGGCTCCGCGTGTAGGCCCTTCTGGCCGCCACGCAGGTGGCCCGGAGTCCCTCCAGCTCCTCCGTCCACCAATAGACGGCACGACGGGGAGGCGGGCGGCGAGACCGAGGCATGCTGGCATTGCACACCTCGGTCAGGGACCCCCTGAGCTGGACCGCAGCGGCGTCCACGTCCAGGCCCTCGACAGGGGGCGACAGCCAGTCCTGGAGGAAGGCCGCCTCCTTGGCTGCCTCCCGGTCCAGGCGGGTGAGTGCCCACCGCGGGAAGGGAGATTGCCCAGCACGGGTCATCCCCCTCCCCCCCTGCTGGGTGGAGATGTCGAACCGCACATATCGGTGGTCCGACAACGTCTCCACCATCTCTACCCGCCAGTTGACGACGCGGGCGGCCAGCGCGGGGGTGGCAAACGAGACGTCCACCACCGACCCACCCTGTTGCCGCACACACGTGTGGACTGCCCCCCTGTTGAGGAGGGACACACCGCAGGAGGCCGCCCAAAACTCGACGGCGCGTCCCCGGACGTTGCAACCAGCGGCCGGATTGCCCCAGGCCGCCGACTTGGCGTTCAGGTCGCCCAACACCATAACTTGGCGTGGCGCCGCCCTCCCTTTGACTGCGGTGAGGATCTCGAGGAAATCCTCAAAGTCCGAGAGAGGGCGGTTTGGGGAGAAATAGACCCCCACCAGGGCCATGTCCCCCCAGGCGGCGGCCACGTATCCCGGTCCCCTCTCTAAGAGCGAGAGGGGAGGGGAGTCTGTGGAAGACCGCGCCACCAGCGCCACCAAGCCGTCCCGGTCGCCCAGCCAACGGCCAGGGACCGAGTAGGGTTCGGCGACCACCGCCAAGTCCACCAACCACTCAGCCATGGTCTGCATCAGCAGATCCTGGGCTGCCCTGCAGTGGTTGGTGTTCGCCTGGAGGATACGATGTTCGACCCTATCCATCAGTCGGACATCGCACCCCCCTCCGCAGCCGCCGCAGGAACGACGGAGTTAGCGGCAGCAGCAGCAGGCCTGGTCGGCGCCAGCGCTTTGCCACGCTTAGGGGGAGGATTGCAGTTCCTCCCCTTCATTACGTGGCCTGCTAGGCGGCCACTGGCGGCACACACCGCACAGTGTGGCGTGGCGGCCTCACAAGATACGGCTTTGTGGCCGTTCTTGCCGCAGCGGTAGCACGTGTCCGTCCTATCCACCGTGGACGGACACATGGGCCGGGTGTGCCCGATGCCGAAGCACCGGAAACACCGCAGAGGCTGGTCCTCGAGTGCCCGGACTGCACCCGAGCTGAAGCCAACTGTGAGCCGTCCCTTGGCAAGGACGGCTTTGGCAGCGGCGATTGGGCACTCAAGGCGGATGGTGCCCATGCCGCCGCGTCCGGGTCTTATGTCCCGGCCTTGGACCGCCGCGGCGCCACAGCCCCCTACCGCTGCGACCGCCGCAACCACCTCCTCCTTGGTGACGGAGTCGTCGAGCTCCGTCACCTCGATGGCCGCTGACTTCACCGGTCGGGCCACCTTCGCCGAGTCCGCGATGACCTCCTGCAGCTTGGCTGCAAATAGGTCAGCGTGGGCACTCCCCTCGGCCCCCGGGAACTCGAAGATTCGAGCCCCGGCTTGTGTCCGCCGGCAAGACACGCTGCCGATCCCCAGTTGGGTGGGATCGGCATTGGCACGCGCCCGCACCAAGACGGACGCGTACGTCTCCCCACGCTCCGCCGCCTCCGCGGTGAGTGTCACCACGACGGCAGCGGTTTTTGGGGGGACTAGTTTCCCCTTTCCCTTTCTTTTCCCCTTCCCTGCACCCTTGCCGGTCGTCTGCGACCGACTGGGAGCGGTAGTGGCGGGGACGGCAGGTACGACCTTCGCCGACTTCTTGCCCCTGCCCTTCCCCCTACGTACCACATCCGTCCACTCGTTGGACGGGGTGGTGGCAGGAAGAAGAGTGTCTTCCGCCTGGGAGGAGGACGGCCCTGGCTCGCTTGGCTGCCTCTTATCCGCCGCAAGCGGCGGTCGGAGGCGCTTTTCCGGCAAGAGCCGGTCCTCTATACCCGCTAAGCAGGCCCTTGTGAAGGCCCTCTCCTCCATCACAACCTTGCGGATGATATCCTCAAGGTTGGAGGATGGGCCTTCTGCCGCAGGGCTTGTCCGGGCCTCTTGAGGCCGGGCCGTGGCTTCAGCCAGCTTCTGATGAAGCTGGCTGACCTCCGACTGTAGGCGATCGACCTTCGCCTGCAGTTGCCGCGTCTCGTCGGTGGCCTTGCGACGCACCAGCTCCGCGACGACACCGCGCATGCTCGCGGCCCGGCTCTTGAGGGCCTTCTGGAAGGTCCCCTTTAGGTTGGACGACTTAGAGGCGACCTCCACGATCTCCTCCTCGTCCTCCTCCGCCAAACCTAACCTAACCTAACCTAACCTAACCTAACCCTCTGGTGCAGTGCACGCGCTGCTTAGCATACGGTCACGGCAAGCGTCTTTGCGTAGAGCCGGCTGACCTATGCAGCCACTGCGGCGGTCCACATCTTAGGGTGGACTGCCCAGTCAAACACCTTGGCGAACCAGCGTCGTGCGTGAACTGCACCAGAGCCAAGCTCGGGGAACACTCGCACAATGCGTTCAGCATAGAATGCCCGATACGCAAGAAGTGGGACGCATTCGCTAGAGCAACCATAGCGTATTGCTAAAGTTGTCGATGCGCCCACTTCTGCGTTCACAGGAATGACCAGTCTGACACAACCAGATTGCAGACGCATTGAGCGAACCACTGGGGTTGGCTTAATGAATGGGGATAATTGGAGTCACTTTCGTGAGAAAGTGGCTGAAATTGTGCTAGTTTGTAAGTCAACTTACCTACCTACCGCCGGGAAGAGAGGTCGAGCGCAAAGCTAGCCCCCTACAAATCCCCCATCCATCGCGGCTCATAATAACTGAGTACGAGTGTCTCGAGAACATGGATCCTGAAACCCTGAGTGACCACCGAGTAACCGGACCCCATATTTACACCGACGGCAGCAAAATAGAGGGGAAAGTCGGTGCGGCCTTTACTTGGTGGAACAACGGCAGGGAATCCAAGTACTCAACCTTCCGCCTGGAGCCGCACAACACTGTCTTCCAATCGGAAATGTACGCCTTATATCGAGCGGTCAAAACGGTGAGAACGTCTAGGATGGCCTCCGCTAACATACTAAGCGACTCAAGATCTTCGCTTGATTTGTTGAGAAGCCCGTCTGTCACTCACCCGTTGGCTCTTGGTATAAAAAGGTTAGTACGTGAAATCCGAGAGGAGGGCAGAGACGTGAGGCTATTTTGGCTAAGAGCACACGTGGGTACCCCTGGGAACGAGAGAGCGGACGAGCTAGCAAAGAAAGCGGCTCTTACAAAGAAAACGGCCCCCGACTACGACAAGGTACCAATTTCTTTCATAAAGAGGCAGATTCGCGAGGAAACTGTGAAAAAATGGCAGCAGCGGTACGAATCCTCCAGCACAGGTTCGGTCACTAAAGTGTTTTTCCCCACCGTTCAGGCGGCAAGGAAGATCCTTAAAGGCATGGTACTGTCACCTACCCATGTGCAAATCTTGACCGGTCACGGAGGATTTGGAGCCTATCTCCATCGCTTCCATCTCAAAGACAGTCCCTCATGCGTCTGTGATCCCAATTGCGAAGAGACAGTGTGGCACGTGCTAACGGAGTGCCCAAGATTTGGTCGAGAGCGAATGGATCTAGAAACTGAAATCCAGATTTCAGTTATTCAGTCCACACTCCATTCCATCATGGAGAACAAGGCCACCAGAACACCATTCTTGGAATTCGCTAGCAGGATCGTGCGGGTAGTAGCACGGGCCAATGGATCAACACAGTTCACCCCACACACACACAACCCTACACCCACACATAACCCTACACCCACATCCACACAAAACCCTACACCCACACCCACACCCACAAGCACTCCCATACAAGCACATCACACCGTCAGCGCAGTCGTCACGAACACGCCCAGCCCCAGTATTTCTCAGCCGAGCCCTCGCACCTTGGCTTTACGCCAGTTACTTACATGCGGGGCGAGTGGGCAACCTGGGATTAGAACGCGTGGTGTGGCCCTCTTTATGAACAAAAACGCTGAGAGACTTGGCATAAGCTTCTGCCGCGTGGAAAGGGGGAACAGCGTCGCCATATCGCCGGGCCTAGCGGCGTTGATCCACGGAAACACCTCAAAAGCGAGCATGAAACGCACAAAGTTCAATGCGTTACCCGAAGCGACAGTTGCCGAACACCGATACCGTGTAGTGCAATCACAAAACAAGACAATCGCACTATTCGAGTGGCGTGAGGAAACTCCGTTTGCACAAGCGTGCTCCCTGCTTACCGTAATCGGAGAGGCTGGACGGTCTGCGAGCGGATGCCCTAGAACAATCAGCGTGGACGCAATGGCGATTGGCTACGACAGGGGAAGAGTGGCCGATCGGTACGGATGCATCAAAGCCTCACAAGACCATGAGGTGGTAGTTTACGAGGACAGAGGGGAAGACTTAAGCTTCCTGAAAACTAATCGTAACGATGCCGATAAGACCGCGACCGACCGCCAGGTTTCTTCCAAATCAGCCCCAACTACGCCTTGCGGCTCAGAGCGACTACAGCAGAAGCTCGCCGTGGAGAAAGCCACTTCAGACAAGAAAAGCGATAGTTCAAGAGAGAAGGCCAAGTCCGAGAGTCGAATTATAAACATCTCCAACCTCCTCAGTAGGCTACTAGGTGTCAACAGTGCAAAGTCAAGAAACCCCCATCAAAACAGCCAGGCGGCCGCATTACGGGAGTTCACCAGGGTTACCCCTAAACCTCCTAAAGAGCAGCGGCCAGTTCCAACTAGGGCCGACAAGGGAGAAGTCAGTCCGCCTAAACTCAGGACGGCAACGGAGCCTGCAGACCACATAGCGAACGCTTTTCTCGAGTTTCAAGCCATCACTAAAGCAACAAAAGTAGTCAGTCTCATGACATGCCAGAAAATCATGCAGTCATACCAGCTGGAGATTGAAGGTCTGCTTAAAGTGAGACTCGAAGAAGCTGAAGCAGCCATATACAATAACGTCACCTCCCAAGTCATCAAAGGAGAAATGACCGGCACGTACATGGCTGCGTACAACGCTACACACGGCTTCGTGCCGTTGGACGAGTCAGCAACGGCACGGACTGGCCACATAACCTTCGCGACACCCGAAAGTGACCCAATAGTGGTAGTGGCCCGATGCACTAAAATCATGCTGGACGACAAGATCCTCGAACAGGCGGAAGCAATCTCGAGGAGCGTAAGTCAAAGCGGAGGTTGGTCACTACCGAAAATAACGTGGGTAAACGGCGTTCCAGGATGTGGCAAGACGACCTGGGTGGTTAATAACTTCGATAAGGATCACGACGTAATCGTCACTACTACAACTGAGGCCGCGAAAGATCTGCGGCAAAAGCTGGCGCACCAAATTGGTGAAGACAACAGAACCAAAGTGCGCACACTGGCCTCAATATTATCAAACGGTTTCAAAGGGTCACACAAATGCAGGCGCATTGTAGTGGACGAGGCTCTCATGAACCATTTTGGGGCCATAGTGATGGCTGTTCGTTTGTCGGGTGCAACCGAAGTGGTCCTTATCGGTGATATTAACCAACTGCCCTATCTGGACAGGGAAAACCTATTCCCCCTTGCATACGCCCGTCCAAACTCTGTGGCGACCATCAGCGAAGAGTTGTCCTGTACGCATCGAAACCCGATGGACGTCGCGTACGCCCTAGCAGAAGTCTATCCTGGCATTTACTCGTCGAAGAACCAAGTCCACTCCCTGCAGCTGAAACGGTTCACAGGCGCCAACATACAGAGCACCCTCTCTAACACACTGTTCCTGGTCCACACGCAGGAGGAGAAAAAGTCCCTCATTGACCAAGGATATGGTGTGGGTACAGGGTCGAGCGTTCTGACGATCCACGAAGCTCAGGGACTAACGTGCGAGACAGTCTTCATCTTGAAGACAAAGTCTAAAGACATCGTCATCCACAGCAGCGTCCCCCATGCGGTAGTGGCCGTATCAAGACACACAGCCAGCTGTGTGTACTACGCCGACAACGCAGACGATGCTATTGGACGATTTGTGAGACGAGCACAGGCAGCCTCAACAAATGACATCATCA
This sequence comes from Xestia ashworthii, assembly GCA_950022955.1. Taxonomy (NCBI): domain Eukaryota; kingdom Metazoa; phylum Arthropoda; class Insecta; order Lepidoptera; family Noctuidae; genus Xestia; species Xestia ashworthii. The sequence goes on along the minus strand of CATLOM010000036.1, from coordinate 29,333 downwards.
ACACCAACATGATGAAGGCTATGCGACATCGGGACATGAAAGTCGTCGAGGCGCTGATTCACCTCCAAAGGCAATGACCGACTATGCTCTTGACACAGGGTTGATACCGTTTTGACCTGATATTTGACCTGATAAACCGGCTGCTGCAGCCGTTCCTCGGTGGGAAATCTGCAGCTGACGTGTAACTCAAATACCATACTAACCTTGCGTAATTTAGAAGATAATATCAACTAACACATTAAGAATAGTTTGTAAAGGCGGTGAGGCACAGCTGGCATCATGAACCTGTCATACTCACTTAAAAGACCCGCTGATGGTGGCGTGTGTGTTGGATCGTTCAACTCCCTCAAATATGGTCGAGTAGGGCGATGCCAATGCAGGCGTCAGCTTTCGTGAACGAACGCTGTCAGTAGAGTCTGGTCAGGTTGCGATTGCCGGCTGTGCATCAAAGCCTCTTGTCTGCATGTTTTAATTTGTTAACCCTAGTGCTTAATCTTATATATAATAGATACGTATTGTGTCAAATGAAAAAAAAAAAAAAAAAAAAAAAAAAAAATCGAAATGCATCGAAAAAAAAAAAAAAAAAAAAAAAAAAAAAAATTAAATAAATAAAAATAAAGTGTGATGGACTCATCATTAGTAAGTAAGTAGATCTAAGTAGAGTAAGTTGTACTCCGGAGTCACCACTTGTACGTGGAGCTCAGAGTCACAAAGAAAACTGTATTTAAACAAGGGCACGGACGCTTAAGTCTGTGGATATTATTGTAAGGCAGGAGGTGGTTTTAGCTGGTTGGAGCCCAGCACTACTCAGACTGGCTTGTATTTTTTTTTTTTTTTTTTTTTTTTTTTTTTTTTTGACGCTGGGAAAAAATGCATTACGCATACCCTCCCATCGGGGGATGAGAGGGGTATGTGGGACTCCCCGGGTCTGACCCGGTATACCCACTAAAACGACCCAGCGACATTCCCGCTTCGTCCGAGTGGCGGGGGACTGGGAAACCGGCGTAGCCTTTACGTCCAGTCCTCCGCCGACGATTGACCTTCATGGCGGGCCCCTCACAGGGGCCCGGGAATGTTCGACGAAGGTGGTGACGGGTGCAATGCGGGCGAAGGCACCCCCGTGCCTGTCACCCGCCCGTCGCCACCAGGAGGAGGGAGAGGACGGCGCCCTCTCCGACCCCTTCTTCGTCTGCGGAGCGGCGCAGCGAGAGGGTCGTCCTCCCGCTCGCGCTCCGCCTCCTCCTTTTGCGAGATTACGTCCTCGCAAAAGGAGGCGACCGCTGCCCAGGCCTCCTCGCTCCCAAGCATGGCGTTGACGACGCCGGGAAGCGAGAGGTCCAGTCCGATTTCCGCGGTCAGACCGCGGCGCAACTCGGACCAAGCTGGGCACACCTCCAGGGTGTGCTGCGCCGTGTCCTCCGGCGCGCCGCAGTCGTGGCACGCCGGGGTTTCCTCCCTCCCGATCCGGTGCAGGTGCGATCCGAAACAGCCATGCCCGGATAACACCTGCACCAGACGGAACGAGAGAAAACCGTGGGACCGCTCGAGCCAGCTCCGTAGAACCGGACCGAGCGCGTCCAACGTCCGGCGGCCAAAGGTGGCGGCGGCGAGGTCCTCCGTCCAATGGAGGATGATAGCGTCCCTCGCCTCCCGCCGCACGGCCTCCCGCTCTTCGGCGACGGGGCGCTCCCCGAGAGCCTTTCGGCGCGCCGTCCACTCGTACACTCTGGCGAGCACCCAAGCCTCCAACTCCCAAGGAGGGGTGCCGGCCAGAGCGCATGCCGCCGAGAAGCCTACCGAGCGGTAGGCCCTCGCCACCCGCTGTGCAATGGCCCTTTGGGGCCTGCGGATGGCGGTCGCATTCTCCCTCCTGTGGAGGGAGTCCGCCCAGATGGGGGCCCCGTAAAGGGCCATGCTCCTCAGTATGCCTGCGTACAGGCGCCGGCATTTCGCCTTGGGCCCCCCCAGGTTCGGGAGGAGCCACGAGAGGGCGTCCGCGGCCTTCAACAGGCGCGTCGACAGCCCGCTGAAGTGCGGGCCGAAGCGCCACCTGTCGTCCAGCACCAGCCCCAGATACTTCATCTGGGGCTGGACCCCTATCCTGACGCCCTCCACAATTATGTGGGCGTCGGGAGGGCAGCGCTGCCGAGGCCCGCGAAAGAACACGGCCTCGGTCTTGTGCAGCGCCACCTTCAATCCCAGGCGGCGGATCCTCTCTGCAACCAAGGATCCGCCAGCCGAGGCCAGACAGGCCGCGTCGGCAAAGTTCCTCCCCCGGGCAGTGAGGAGAGTGTCATCCGCGTAGCAGATGACACTCGTGCCCTGGAGGAGGGCTCCGCGCAGGAGCCAGTTGAACCCGATGTTCCACAAGGGGGGGCCAAGCACCGACCCCTGCGGAACACCGGACTCTGCGCCGTACCGCCTCACGGTGGCCGTTTTGTCCACGAGGAGGACTTCTCGGTCCTCCAGGTAGCTGGCCAGGAGGTCCCGCAGGTATTGGGGCACTCCGTGATACCGGAGCGCCTCCAATATCGTCGAGTGGGGGACGGAGTTGAAGGCGTTGGCAATGTCGAATGACACCGCCAGCACTCCGTCCCCCGCCTCCACCGCCTCCTTCACCTGGCCCTTGAGCAGGGCCAGCGCGTCGATCGTCGAACGTCCTCGACGGAAGCCGAATTGGGCGTCCGACAGATCCGGCCCTACCCCCCGCAAATGGCTATCAAGCCGGGAGGCGACAATCCCCTCGAACAATTTACCGACCTCATCGAGCAGGACGATGGGCCGGTATGCCGAGGGGGAGTCCACCGGGCGGCCCTCCTTTCGGAGGAGGCATAGCTGCCCCTCCTTCCACAGTTTCGGGAACCTCCCAGACGTAAAGCACGCGCTGAAGAGGTCCCGAAACCTGTCCTCCATACCGGAGGCGGCGATCGCCAGCACCCGTGCGGGGACACCGTCTGGTCCGGGGGCCGTCTTCTTCGCGCGGAGGCTGAGAACCCCCGCGTATAACTCCGCCACCGTCACCGGGGGGACGTCCTCCTCCTCCGGCGAAGCCGCCCCTTGCGGGGGATCCATCGTTGGTGGGGTGAAGTCGGTCCTGCGCGGAAACAGGGACCGGACCACCCCATCCAGCAACGCTGGCTCGAGGGTCTCCGACAGTGGGGGACCATAGGGGCGTAGCTGGTTCCGCGCCGCCTTATATGGTCTCCCATAGGGATCTCTGTCGAGACCCTCCAGCATCTCGGCTCTCGCCGAGTCTTGTGCAGCGCCCATTGCAGACTTGAGGGCCGTTGTCGCCTCTCGGTAAGAGGCGTAAAGACGGTCCTCTTCTGCCCGGTCTCGGTTTTGGGCGCTGCGCCTTCGGCTCCGCGTGTAGGCCCTTCTGGCCGCCACGCAGGTGGCCCGGAGTCCCTCCAGCTCCTCCGTCCACCAATAGACGGCGCGACGGGGAGGCGGACGGCGAGACCGAGGCATGCTGGAGTTGCACACCTCGGTCAGGGACCCCCTGAGCTGGACCGCTGCTGCGTCCACGTCCAGGACCTCGACAGGGGGCGACAGCCAGTCCTAGAGGAAGGCCGCCTCCTTGGCTGCCTCCCGGTCCAGGCGGGTGAGTGCCCACCGCGGGAAGGGTGATTGCCCAGCGCGGGCCATCCCCCTCCCGCCCTGCTGGGTGGAGATGTCGAACCGCACATATCGGTGGTCCGACAACGTCTCCACCATCTCCACCCGCCAGTTGACGACGCGGGCGGCCAGCGCGGGGGTGGCAAACGAGACGTCCACCACCGACCCACCCTGTTGCCGCACACACGTGTGGACTGCCCCCCTGTTGAGGAGGGACACACCGCATGAGGCCGCCCAAAACTCGACGGCGCGTCCCCGGACGTTGCAACCAGCGGCCGGATTGCCCCAGGCCGCCGACTTGGCGTTCAGGTCGCCCAACACCATAACTTGGCGTGGCGCCGCCCTCCCTTTGACTGCGGTGAGGATCTCGAGGAAATCCTCAAAGTCCGAGAGAGGGCGGTTTGGGGAGAAATAGACCCCCACCAGGGCCATGTCCCCCCAGGCGGCGGCCACGTATCCCGGTCCCCTCTCTAAGAGCGAGAGGGGAGGGGAGTCCGTGGAAGACCGCGCCACCAACGCCACCAAGCCGTCCCGGTCGCCCAGCCAACGGCCAGGGACCGAGTAGGGTTCGGCGACCACCGCCAAGTCCACCAACCACTCAGCCATGGTCTGCATCAGCAGATCCTGGGCTGCCCTGCAGTGGTTGGTGTTCGCCTGGAGGATGCGATGTTCGACCCTATCCATCAGTCGGACATCGCACCCCCCTCCGCAGCCGCCGCAGGAACGACGGAGTTAGCGGCAGCAGCAGCAGGCCTGGTCGGCGCCAGCGCTTTGCCACGCTTAGGGGGAGGATTGCAGTTCCTCCCCTTCATTACGTGGCCTGCTAGGCGGCCACTGGCGGCACACACCGCACAGTGTGGCGTGGCGGCCTCACAAGATACGGCTTTGTGGCCGTTCTTGCCGCAGCGGTAGCACGTGTCCGTCCTATCCACCGTGGACGGACACATGGGCCGGGTGTGTCCGATGCCGAAGCACCGGAAACACCGCAGAGGCTGGTCCTCGAGTGCCCGGACTGCACCCGAGCTGAAGCCAACTGTGAGCCGTCCCTTGGCAAGGACGGCTTTGGCAGCGGCGATTGGGCACTCGAGGCGGATGGTGCCCATGCCGCCGCGTCCGGGTCTTATGTCCCGGCCTTGGACCGCCGCGGCGCCACAGCCCCCTACCGCTGCGACCGCCGCAACCACCTCCTCCTTGGTGACGGAGTCGTCGAGCTCCGTCACCTCGATGGCCGCTGACTTCACCGGTCGGGCCACCTTCGCCGAGTCCGCGATGACCTCCTGCAGCTTGGCTGCAAATAGGTCAGCGCGGGCACTCCCCTCGGCCCCCGGGAACTCGAAGATTCGAGCCCCGGCTTGGGTCCGCCGGCAAGACACACTGCCGATCCCGAGTTGGGTGGGATCGGCATTGGCACGCGCCCGCACCAAAACGGACATGTAAGTCTCCCCTCGCTCCGCAGCCTCCGCGGTGAGCGTCACCACGACAGCTGCGGTTTTCGGGGGGACTAGCTTGCCCTTTCCCCTCCCTTTCCCCTTCCCGTTTCCCTTGCCGGTCGTCTGCGACCGGCTGGGGGCAGTGGTGGCGGGGACGGCAGGGACGGCAGGGACAGCCGTCCCCGACTTTTTCCCTTTTCCCTTGCCCTTCCCTCTACGGACCACGTCCGTCCACTCGTTGGACGGGGTGGTGGCAGGGAGAAGGGCATCTTCCGCCTGGGAGGGGGACGGCTCCGGCTTGCTCGGCTGCCTCTTATCCGCCGCAAGTGGCGGTCGGAGGCGTTCCTCCGGCAAGAGCCGGTCCTCGATGCCCGCTAAGCAGGCCCTTGTGAAGGCCCTCTCCTCCATCACAACCTTGCGGATGATATCCTCAAGGTTGGAGGATGGGCCTTCTGCCACAGGGCTCGTCCGGGCCTGTTGTGGCTGGGCCGTGGTTTCAGCCAGCTTCTGATGAAGCTGGCTGACCTCCAACTGCAGGCGATCTACCTTCGCCTGCAGTTGCCGCGTCTCGTCGTTGGTCTTGCGACGGACCAGCTCCGCGACAACACCGCGCAAGCTCGCGGCCCGGCTCTTGAGGGCCTTCTGGAAAGTGCCCTTTAGGTTGGAGGACTTGGAGGCGACCTCCACGATCTCCTCCTCGTCCTCCTCCGCCATCCTCTCCAGCTCCGTAAGAGAGTGGTCCGCGTACAAGACGCGGGACGCACCGTACCCGGACTTGGCCCGAGCGGCGTGCGCCCGCTTCTCCTTGGCGGCAACCTTTTCCTCCAGCTCTAGCTGGAGCTGCGCTCGCCGGGCGAGGTCCAACTGGCGTTGGGCGTCCGCGAGCCCAACGTTATGGGTATCCGCGGCCACGGTCGTTGGCTTTTTAGCCTTAGACCCCGAGGCCTGGGAACCCTCCGACCCACCGCTCAGGTGGACCCGCTTCCGCGACCGACAGCCACTCGCATCCGACATACCAAAAAGCGAGTCGTTATCGGACGACTCGTCCGCCAAAAAGCCTGCCGCAGACGGCGCGCGGCTAGCTACTGACGCCGGAGCGTCGGGGTAGCCCTGAGAAGGGCCTTTTGGTTGGCCCTGAGAAGGGCCTTTGGGTTGGCCCTGAGAAGGGCCTTTGGGTTGGCCCTGAGAAGGGCCTTTGGGTTGGCCCTGAGAAGGGCCTTTGGGTTGGCCCTGAGAAGGGCCTTTGGGTTGGCCCTGAGAAGGGCCTTTGGGTTGGCCCTGAGAAGGGCCTTTTGGTTTTCGCCCGGAGGCGCTCCGCGTTATTTTCGACATTCAGACAGCTCGTAGGTTTCAAGGCAAGGATAATCGCTACGAGAGCACAGTGCACTTTGGCCGTACCCAGTCTGCCACTCCGTTACGGTGGTCAGAACTGGGCCGTTTCCAGGGGACGCGACGTGGACGCAAGCACTGTGGGGTGGTCCCCCAACCTAACCTTTTTTTTTTTTTTTTTTTTTTGACGCTGGGAAAAAATGCATTACGCATACCCTCCCATCGGGGGATGAGAGGGGTATGTGGGACTCCCCGGGTCTGACCCGGTATACCCACTAAAACGACCCAGCGAAAATTCCCGCTTCGTCCTAGTGGCGGGGGACTGGGAAACCGGCATAGCCTTTACGTCCAGTGCTCCGCCGACGATTGCCCTTCATGGCGGGCCCCTCACAGGGGGCCCGGGAATGACCGACGAAGGTGGTGACGGGTGCAATGCGGGCGAAGGCACCCCCGTGCCTGTCGCCCGCCCGTCGCCACCAAGAGGAGGGAGAGGACGGTGCCTTCTCCGACCCCTTCTTCGTATGCGGAGCGGCGTAGCGAGAGGATCGTCCTCCCGCTCGCGCTCCGTGACAGGGTGGTTTGGGGAGAAATAGACCCCCACCAGGGCCATGTCTCCCCACGCGGCGGCCACGTATCCCGGTCCCCTCTCTGAGAGCGAGAGGGGAGGGGAGTCAGTGGAAGGCCGCACCACCTGAAGGATGCGATGTTCGACCCTATCCATCAGTCGGACATCGCACCCTCCTCCGCAGCCGCCGCGGGAACGACGGAGCAAGTAGCAGCAGCAGCAGGCCTGGTCGGCACCTGCGCTTTGCCCCGCTTATGGGGAGGATTACAGTTCCTCCCCTTCATTACGTGGCCTGCCGGGCGGCCACTGGCGGCACACACCGCGCAGTGTGGCTTGGCAGCCTCACAAGATACGGCTTTGTGGCCGTTCTTGCCGCAGCGGTAGCACGTGTCCGTCCTGTCTACCGTGGACGGACACATGGGCCGGGTGTGTCCGATGCCGAAGCACCGGAAACACCGCAGAGGCTGGTCCTCGAGTGCCCGGACTGCACCCGAGCTAAACCCGACCAGCAGCCGTCCCTTGGCAAGGACGGCTTTGGCAGCGGCGACTGGGCACTCGAGGCGAATGGTACCCATGCCACCGCGGCCGGGCCTTATGTCCCGGCTTTGCACCGCTGCGGCACCACAGCCCCCTACCGCTGCGACCGCCGCCACCACCTCCTCCTTGGTGACGGAGTCGTCGAGCTCCATCACCTCAATGGCCACCGACTTGACTGGTCGGGCCACCTTGGCCGAGTCTGCGATGACCTCTTGCAGCTTTGCTGCGAAGAGGTCCGCATGGGCACTCCCCTCGGCCCCCGGGAACTCGAAAATTCGAGCCCCAGCTTGTGTCCGCCGGCAAGACACGCTGCCGATCCCCAGTTGGGTGGGATCGGCATTGGCACGCGCCCGCATCAAAATCGACATATAAGTCTCCCCTCGCTCCGCAGCCTCCGCGGTGAGCGTCACCACGACGGCTGCGGTTTTTGGGGGGACAAGCTTCCCTTTTCCCCTCCCTATCCCCTTCCCGTTTCCCTTGCCGGTCGTCTGCGACCGGCTGGGGGCAGTGGTGGCGGGGACGGCAGGGACGGCAGGGACAGCCGTCGCCGACTTTTTCCCTTTGCCCTTCCCCTTACGGACCACGTCCGTCCACTCGTTGGACGGGGTGGTGGCAGGGAGAAGGGCGTCATCCGCTTGGGAGCAGGACGGCCCTGGCTCACACTGCCTCTTATCCGCCGCAAGCGGCGGTCGGAGGCGTTTCACGGGCAAGAGCCGGTCCTCAATCCCTGCAAGGCAGGCTCTTGTGAAGGCCCTCTCCTCCATCACAACCTTGCGGATGATATCCTCAAGGTTGGAGGATGGGCCTTCTGTCGTAGGGCTCGACTGGGCCTGTTGTGGCCTGGCCGTGGCTTCAGCCAGCTTCTCATGAAGTTGGCTGACCTCCGATTGCAGGCGATCCACCTTCGCCTGCAGTTGCCGCGTCTCGTCGGTGGTTTTTCGTCGGACCAGCTCCGCCACGACACCGCGCAGGCTAGCCGCCCGGCTCTTGAGGGCCTTCTGGAAGGTCCCCTTCAAATTGGAGGACTTAGAGGCGACCTCCACGATCTCCTCCTCGTCCTCCTCCGCCATTCTGTCTAGTTCCTCTAAGGAGTGGTCCGCGTATATAACGCGGGACGCACCGTACCCGGACTTGGCCCGGGTGACGTGCGCCCGCTTCTCTTTGGCGGCTACTGTTCGACTTGCTCGTTGGGATAAATGAAATAAGAGTGGACTGTATATAAAGGCTTGGTATATTGCCGACTAGATTTTACAATAGTAACTGTCCCGGACAAAACATATGTATTTAAATGATCGTTTGGAGAATATCGTCCGTCGCGGTGGGCTCCGAGAAAGCGAGTCCCGCCGCCGGCCGGGCAGGCTCCCCGCGCCACACCTCCGCTCGCTTGCTACGCAGCTCAGTCACGTCGCCTGCGCGTGCCGTCTGCGTGTCTGTTGGGTGCGATTCCCAACATGCTGCCCGGGTTGAAGGGAAGACTTCAAAAATCTGGAAGGGGGCAAATATTATTAAAGGCCCTTCTTATGGTGCCCCTCTTTGTCTTCAACTCTGCGACTCTGGCTACGCCGTCGCTTCCGGGGTAAGTCTTTATGACCCTTCCTAAGGACCAGAGAAGAGGAGGAAGTGCTCTATCCTTTATAAGGACAAGAGAGCCTAACTTCAGTTCTGTCTTCGAAGAGCGCCACTTCACCTTCTGCTGCAGTAGAGCAACGTATTCAAGCGAGAAACGCTGCCAGAAGTGCTGTTTGATGTGCTCTATTCTCTTGAAGCGCTCCAGGCGGTTAATATTCCGATCAGAGACCTGTGGATGAGGTATAGCATTAAGTGGTCGTCCAATTAGGAAGTGAGAAGGTGTCAGAGCGGAGAAATCATGGGGTTCTGAGGAAAGAGGAGTTATAGGACGGGAGTTTAAAATAGCTTCTATTTGAGTGAGGCACGTAGCCATTTCCTCGTATGTGAGATGAGTGGATTGCAGCAACCTTTTAAGATGGTGTTTTGTGGAACGAACAGCTGCCTCGGCTAAGCCGTTGAAGTGAGGACTGTACGCAGGTACGAATTTAAATTCTATGCCTTCTTGAGACATGTGACCTTCAAGGTCTGATTGTGCAAGAAACTTTGATAGCTCATTGTAAGTGCCGACAAAGTTGGTGCCGTTATCGGACGTAATACTTTGCGGTTTCCCCCGACGTGACACAAAACGATTAAGAGCGGCTAAATAAGCTTCACTAGATAGTGCCGTAACGAGCTCGATGTGACAGGCCTTTGTCGAGTTACAGATGAAGATTGCCAAAAAAGATTTAATAAGTCTGCAACCTCTGCCTTTCCTGTCTGCTATCATCACTGGCCCAGCGTAATCAACACTACAATGTAAAAAAGGGTACTCTAACTCAGTTCGAGTTGTCGGTAACTGTCCCATAATGGGTTGCACCGATACCGCTTTGTATCGACAACATCGTACACACTTATTTACAATGGCTTTGGCTAGGCTTCTGCCACCCAAGGGCCAATAAGTTTGCCTAGCGTTCGCTAGTAAGAGCTGTGGACCAGCATGTAAATATTTTAAATGTAACTGCTCAAAGAGTATTTTAGTAAAATGATGCTTGCTGCACAACAAGATAGGATGCTTTGTATCGTACGTATATGGGGAATTGTCTAGTCTACCACCAACACGCAATAGGTTATTGGGGTCTAGAAATGGGGACAAGGAGCTAAGTCTATTTTTTTTATGTAACGTCTTTGCCGTTTTAAGGATAGCATATTCGTCAGGAAACATTTCCAACTGAACTTTGTGCAATATTAAGTTCAAGGAATTTTTAAGTTCGTCAACTGAAAATGGACCAATACGTTTGTTAGTTTTGTTTCTACAATTATGAACAAACCTTTGCAAATATGCTATTGATCTTTGTAAATGAGTCAAATTAGATCTACTGTTAATCAAACTACTAATAGGATCTACATTAGAAGTACTATTAGTCACTACAACAGAACAAGATACTAATTCTGGTAGATCGTGTCTCTCGTTATGATTGGGCATTTTTGGCCATTCACGTTCATCTTTCTTTAAGAAAGTGGGACCAGACCACCACAAGGATGAACCACTGATGGAATCAGCCTTCAGCCCACGAGAAACAAGGTCCGCCGGATTGTCCTTCGATCGTACGTAGCCCCACACGTGACCCTCTGTGCTCTCTTGAATCTCGTGGATTCTGTTACGCACGAAACTTTTCAGTTGTGGTGGGGGTGTCGCTAACCACCCTAGAACTATAGTCGAGTCACACCAAAACCTACATTTGCTTATCTTTAGCGTAAGAGAGGTTAATACCTTTGTACACAACCTTGCAGCCAACAAGGCTCCGCAAAGCTCTAGACGAGGGATCGTCGTAGGCTTTATCGGCGCTACCCTACTTTTAGAGGTTAAGAGGTGTACCTTTACTAACCCTGATTGATCCACAGAACGAATGTACAGACAAGCGCCGTACGCTCGCTCTGAAGCATCTGAAAAAACATGAATTTCATGAATTCCTGAGCTATCACTAAAAACCCATCGAGGAATTCTTAAGTGATTCAGAAGGGGTAAAGTGTCAGCAAATGCAAGCCATAAATGTTTGGTGTCTTGTGAGACCTCATCATCCCATGAATATTGATCGATCCACAATCTCTGCATGATCAATTTGGCTTCGACAATACACGGCCCGACGAGTCCTAATGGGTCAAAGATCTGACTTATAACAGAAAGTATGTGACGTTTTGTTACTTTCTTATTTAACTTTATATTAATTGAAAATGACAAAGTGTCCGAATCACAATTCCAGTTCAGACCAAGAGTTTTAGATGAGACATCCATGTTAGTTTGTGAAAAGTCTAAAATATTGTCATCTGTATTATCATACGTGTGTGTAATTTGATTTAAAATGAATTTATTATTTGATTTAAATTTTCTCAATTTTAATTGGGCTGATTTTAAGGTAGATATGACTCCCTGAGCGATATCAATTGTTTTATCTATAGAATCAGAGCCACCCAGATAATCGTCAACATAAAAGTCTCTTTTAATGGATTGTTTGACGTCATCATCATGGGCGCTGGAAGCCAAACTCACCAAACATTTAGTGGCTAAGTAAGGCGCACTTGCTGTGCCATAAGTCACCGTGTTTAGTGTATATGTTTTTAAAGGCTCTTTAGAATCAGAGCGGAAGATAATTTTTTGTAGAGAGCGTTGAGAAGGATGAAGTTCAATCGCTCTGTACATTTTCTCTACGTCACCAGTGACAACATATTTATGCTGGCGAAAGCGTAGCAATATCGAAAAGATATCTTCTTGTACAGTCGGGCCAACCATTTGGATGTCATTTAGTGACATTCCAGTACTAGTGGTGGCCGATGCATCAAAAACTGTACGAAGCTTGGTAGTTGTGCTTGATTCACGGATGACGCCGTGGTGGGGTAAAAAATAGCTATTACCCTGAAGACAGCTTGGCAAAGACTCCTTATTTTCAGTCATGTGACCTAGGCGTTCATACTCTTGCATGAACTCAACGTACCTGCTTTTGAAGGCAGGGTCCCTAAGAAACCTACGCTCTAGTGACATGAACCGACACTTTGCCTTTGAAAAGGAATCGCCTAAGACTGAAGGATCTTTCTTCAGTGGCATGGTTACGACAAAGCGTCCGTCGTCTTTACGATAGGTATGATCCTTAAAGCTCTGCTCACAGGCACGCTCCTCAGGAGATAAGGAGTGCTTGGCTGCAATGGTATCTAATTCCCAAAAACGAGATAAGTCTGGGTTGGCGTCCTCATTTAAAAAATGACAAACGGGAGAAGAAGAGTGTGACTTATGACGAGCAACGTACCCTGACACTAACCAACCCAATTTCGTTTCATATAACTTAGGCTGATTTTTACCTAAGTCTATAGAATTATTGCATAAGACGGACCAAAATACTTCGGCCCCAAGTAAGATGTCTATAGCTGCCGGTATATTAAATGACGGGTCAGCTAGACTTATTCCCAATGGAAGAGGAATGTCATCGATATTTATAAATGAAGACGGCAAAGCTCTAGTGATCTGAGGTAAAATATGACAGTCTACAGTAAGTTTACAGTCGTCATCATAGTGGGACATAATAGTAAGGCTGCAAGACTGTGTACAACGAGAAGTATTATTATTTATACCTGTCACGGTGGCGCTCGCACTACGTCGCGACAAACCCAGCTTACCGCATAGTGACTCATCTATGAAGTTGCCCGTACTACCGTTGTCGAGAAGTACTCGGGCATTGTGCACGTCGCCCTTGCTGTCAACCACTCTCACGATCGCTGTGGAAAGCAAAACATTCGGAGGAGTAGTAAACTGCTGAACATTAGCTGAAGCGGCAAAGTTATTGACGGGAATAATTGGCTCTGGAGACGGAGTTGTTTCTGCCTCATGTAGATGAAGCAGAGTACTGTGCCTTTTCTTGCAGTATTTACAAGGTACAAGATTGCACCTTGATTCAGCGTGCCCTAATCGTAGACAATTAAGGCAGACCCTCGCCTCTTTGGCCTTTTGTATACGAGCTTCAACAGGCAAGGCTCTAAAAGCATCACAATTGAATAAATAATGAGTCTGACTGCACATAGGACACGTTAATTTCCTTTTATTATTATTATTAAATTTTTTATCTTTATTACTGTTCTCATTACATTTTTGATCTGATTTTGTAGCTGTAAGTAGATTAGAATTATGTTTGGAAGTGTCTGCCTGTTGTACTTTATTGCTATTTCTTTTATGTTCTTGCAATGTTTCTAATAAGTCAGCTCTGTTGCTAAGGAACTTTAAAAAAGTATCTAACGTTGGCGGAATATCTAATGTGTTTCGATGTTCTTCCCATTCCCTAAGTGTGACACCGTCAAGTTTTTCGGACATCATATGGATTATGAGGGTATCCTGTAAGTTAAATGTAGTGTCCTGACCTAACGTTGTCAAGGCGCGAAGATTCTTATTCGTGACATCGATAAGGTTACGAATAGAAGAACATGATTCACTCTGCATACATTCAACGCTAAATAACGCACGAACATGATTATTAACGAGCAATCTCTTGTTGTCGTATCGATTACATAATAATTTCCAAGCGGACTCATAATTCTGAGCTCTAAAATCTAAATTATCAATAACTAGCAACGCACTACCTTTAAGAGAAGCACGCAGATAGTGCAATTTATTAACGTCATCCATGTCCTTTCGTGAATGAATAAGTGAAATGTAGGTGTCTCTAAATTCAAGCCAGTGTTGATAGTGACCGTTAAAAACAGGTAAATTAATTTTTGGCAACCTAACACAATTGTATTTAAAACCACCTGCCTGCACATCCTCGTCACCCGTTACGTAACCATCTTGCTGACTGCCAGACTGGGGGGAACGAGCGCCGAGCAGACTCCGCGCCGTCGCCACCAGCTTATAATACTGGTTCTCAAACTGTTCGCGCTCCTTGCTCTCCTCATCGGGGTTCTCCAACGACATCTCGATGTCACTCTGTAATTTGTCGAAATCCACGTATAAGCCTTCAAATTTATTGAACCTAGTCTCTAAATCTAAAAGTTGTAAGCTGCTAAGTTCACCGCAACTTTCAAGCATATGAAGGTAATTGCCAAAAATAGTGAGTTTAGACTTCATACAGCTGCGTTTTTTAACGAGTTTTTCAACTTTTTCGTCAGCCATAGCTAAATTAAAATTAAATTCACAAACGCTAACTCACAAGCAAAGTAATGATGAGAGATAAGAAACCAGTTTTATGATGCGAAGAAAAAAAAGAAACGTAGCTGGCTAAGGAATGTTGTGCGAACAAAAGAACACCTGACGCGCAGGTGCGTCGTCGAGCGATCAGCTGTTATATGTAGATAAGAAGCGAAGTAAACGTAAACAGATGGTGTAATTTAAATAGGTTATGCAGTAGCTTTGTAAGCAGAATAATTGAGTTTTGATAAATACAAGGCTATGAATAAGATTGATTTATCATTAAATGACTTAAAATGAAAGTAATTGAAAGCACTCACTTAAATTATTGCTATTTAAACATGAAAAATGAGAAAGAATAGGAAAAGATAAATGGGACAAATTGGAACGAACTCACTCAATGTTTGAACCATCCGTAGGATCACCAATGATGTTGCAAGTTCTTCTTTATCCTTGACGATGACTCGAACTTTCGACGGGTCCCAAGTCCGTGGTACGGCCGACTTCTTCTCTGGGCGTGTGCGGTAGCTGTGCGTAGTTTCTTCGACAGGAAATTGACGACTCCTGCAGGAACTGTCGCCGCTGAAGACCGCAACCGAAGAGCTTCGAGCTTGAAGTTTTCTTCCAAAACGAGCTTGGTGTTTTTTCCAAAAACCGTTACTTTTTCAAAAATAACCGGCGAGATCCTAGAAGGACCAATGTTCGACTTGCTCGTTGGGATAAATGAAATAAGAGTGGACTGTATATAAAGGCTTGGTATATTGCCGACTAGATTTTACAATAGTAACTGTCCCGGACAAAACATATGTATTTAAATGATCGTTTGGAGAATATCGTCCGTCGCGGTGGGCTCCGAGAAAGCGAGTCCCGCCGCCGGCCGGGCAGGCTCCCCGCGCCACACCTCCGCTCGCTTGCTACGCAGCTCAGTCACGTCGCCTGCGCGTGCCGTCTGCGTGTCTGTTGGGTGCGATTCCCAACAGCTACCTTCTCCTCCAGCTCTTGCTGGAGCTGCGCTCGCCGGAACAGGTCCAACTGGCGTTGGGCGTCCGCGAGCCCAACGTTGTGGGTATCCGCGGCCACGGGCGTCAGCTTTTTCGCCTTCGACCCCGAGGCTTGGGAGCCCTCGGACCCACCGCTCAGGTGGACCCGCTTCCGCGACCGAATGTCGTACGCGTCCGACCCACTAAAAAGTGAGTCGTTATCGGACGACTCGTCCGCCAAGAAGCCAGCCGCAGACGTCGCGCGGCTTGCTTCTGACGCCGGAGCGTCGGAGTGGCCCTGAGAAGGGCCTTTTAGGTGGCCCTGAGAAGGGCCTTTGGGTTGGCCCTGAGAAGGACCTTTGGATTGGCCCTGAGAAGGACCTTTGGGTTGGCCCTGAGAAGGGCCTTTGGGTTGGCCCTGAGAAGGGCCTTTGGGTTGGCCCTGAGAAGGGCCTTTGGGTTGGCCCTGAGAAGGGCCTTTTGATTTTCGCCCGGAGGCGCTCCGCGTTGGTTTCGACATGATAACTGACAGTTCGTAGCTACAAGGCATAAAATCGCTACGAGAGCACAGTGCACTTTGGCCGTACCCAGTCTGCCACTCCGTTACGGTGGTCAGAACTGGGCCGTTTCCAGGGGACGCGACGTGGACGCAAGCACTGTGGGGTGGTCCCCCCCCCCAACCTAACCTAACCTTTTTTTTTTTTTTTTTTTTTTTTTTTTGACGCTGGGAAAAAATGCATTACGCATACCCTCCCATCGGGGGATGAGAGGGGTATGTGGGACTCCCCGGGTCTGACCCGGTATACCCACTAAAACGACCCAGCGAAAATTCCCGCTTCGTCCTAGTGGCGGGGGACTGGGAAACCGGCATAGCCTTTACGTCCAGTCCTCCGCCGACGATTGCCCTTCATGGCGGGCCCCTCACAGGGGGCCCGGGAATGACCGACGAAGGTGGTGACGGGTGCAATGCGGGCGAAGGCACCCCCGTGCCTGTCGCCCGCCCGTCGCCACCAAGAGGAGGGAGAGGACGGTGCCTTCTCCGACCCCTTCTTCGTATGCGGAGCGGCGCAGCGAGAGGGTCATCCTCCCGCTCGCGCTCCGTGAGAGGGCGGTTTGGGGAGAAATAGACCCCCACCAGGGCCATGTCTCCCCACGCGGCGGCCACGTATCCCGGTCCCCTCTCTAAGAGCGAGAGGGGAGGGGAGTCAGTGGAAAGCCGCACCACCTGAAGGATGCAATGTTCGACCCTATCTATCAGTCGGACATCGCACCCCCCTCCGCAGCCGCCGCAGGAACGACGGAGCAAGTGGCAGCAGCAGCAGGCCCGATCGGCGCCTGTGCTTTGCCCCGCTTACGGGGAGGATTACAGTTCCTCCCCTTCATTACGTGGCCTGCCGGGCGGCCACTGGCGGCACACACCGCGCAGTGTGGCTTGGCGGCCTCACAAGAGACGGCTTTGTGGCCGGTCTTGCCACAGCGGTAGCACGTGTCCGTCCTGTCTACTGTGGACGGACACATGGGCCGGGTGTGTCCGATGCCGAAGCACCGGAAACACCGCAGAGGCTGGTCCTCGAGTGCGCGGACTGCACCCGAGCTAAACCCGATCAGCAGCCGTCCCTTGGCAAGGACGGCTTTGGCAGCGGCGACCGGGCACTCGAGGCGAATGGTACCCATGCCGCCGCGGCCGGGCCTTATGTCCCGGCCTTGCACCGCTGTGGCGCCACAGCCCCCTACCGCTGCGACAGCTGCCACCACCTCCTCCTTGGTGACGGAGTCGTCGAGCTCCGTCACCTCAATGGCCGCCGACTTGATTGGTCGGGCCACCTTGGCCGAGTCTGCGATGACCTCCTGCAGCTTTGCTGCGAAGAGGTCCGCATGGGCACTCCCCTCGGCCCCCGGGAACTCGAAAATTCGAGCCCCGGCTTGTGTCCGCCGGCAAGACACGCTGCCGATCCCCAGTTGGGTGGGATCGGCATTGGCACGCGCCCGCACCAAAACTGACATATATGTCTCCCCTCGCTCCGCAGCCTCCGCGGTGAGCGTCACCACGACGGCTGCGGTTTTTGGGGGGACAAGCTTCCCTTTTCCCCTCCCTTTCCCCTTCCCGTTTCCCTTACCGGTCGTCTGCGACCGGCGGGGGGCAGTGGTGGCGGGGACGGCAGGGACGGCAGGGACAGCCGTCACCGACTTTTTCCCTTTGCCCTTCCCCCTACGGACCACGTCCGTCCACTCGTTGGACGGGGTGGTGGCAGGGAGAAGGGCATCGACCGCCTGGGAGGGGGACGGCTCCGGCTCGCTCGGCTGCCTCTTTTCCGCCGCAAGCGGCGGTCGGAGGCGTTTCTCCGGCAAGAGCCGGTCCTCGATGCCCGCTAAGCAGGCCCTTGTGAAGGCCCTCTCCTCCATGACAACCTTGCGGATGATATCCTCAAGGTTGGAGGATGGACCTTCTGCCGCAGGGCTCGTCCAGGCCTGTTGCGGCTGGGCCGTGGCTTCAGCCAGCTTCTGATGAAGCTGGCTGACCTCCGACTGCAGGCGATCCACTTTCGCCTGCAGTTGCCGCGTCTCTTCGGTGGTCTTTCGTCGCACCAGCTCCGCGACGACACCGCGCATGCTCGCAGCCCGGCTCTTGAGGGCCTTCTGGAAGGTCCCCTTAAGGTTGGAGGACTTAGAGGCGACCTCCACGATCTCCTCCTCGTCCTCCTCCGCCATTCTTTCCAGCTCCTCTAACGAGTGGTCCGCGTATATAACGCGGGACGCACCGTACCCGGACTTTGCCCGGGCGACGTGCGCCCGCTTCTCCCTGGCGGCAACTTTCTCCTCCAGCTCTTGCTGGAGCTGCGCTCGCCGGGCAAGGTCCAACTTGCGTTGGGCGTCCGCGAGCCCAACGTTATGGGTATCTGCGGCCACGGTCGTTGGTTTTTTAGCCTTAGACCCCGAGGCTTGGGAACCCTCGGATCCACCACTCAGGTGTACCCGCTTCCGCGAGCGAGAGCCGCTCGCGTCCGACACACCAAAAAGCGAGTCGTTATCGGACGACTCGTCCGCCAAGAAGCCAGCCGCAGACGGCGCGCGGCTTGCTTCTGACGCCGGAGCGTCGGAGTGGCCCTGAGAAGGGCCTTTTAGGTGGCCCTGAGAATGGCCTTTGGGTTGGCCCTGAGAAGGGCCTTTGGGTTGGCCCTGAGAAGGGCCTTGGGGTTGGCCCTGAGAAGGGCCTTTGGGTTGGCCCTGAGAAGGGCCTTTTGGTTGGCCCTGAGAAGGGCCTTTGGGTTGGCCCTGAGAAGGGCCTTTTGATTTTCGCCCGGAGGCGCTCCGCGTGATTTTCGACATTTTCCAACAGCTCGTAGTTCGCAAGGCAAGATATTATAGAAGCTACGAGAGCACAGTGCACTTTGGCCGTACCCAGTCTGCCACTCCGTTACGGTGGTCAGAACTGGGCCGTTTCCAGGGGACGCGACGTGGACGCAAGCACTGTGGGGTGGTCCCCCAACCTAACCTTTTTTTTTTTTTTTTTTTTTTTTTTTTTTTTTTTTTTTTTTTTTGACGCTGGGAAAAAATGCATTACGCATACCCTCCCATCGGGGGATGAGAGGGGTATGTGGGACTCCCCGGGTCTGACCCGGTATACCCACTAAAACGACCCAGCGACATTCCCGCTTCGTCCGAGTGGCGGGGGACTGGGAATCCGGCATAGCCTTTACGTCCAGTCCTCCGCCGACGATTGCCCTTCATGGCGGGCCCCTCACAGGGGCCCGGGAATGTTCGACGAAGGTGGTGACGGGTGCAATGCGGGCGAAGGTACCCCCGTGCCTGTCGCCCGCCCGTCGCCACCAGGAGGAGGGAGAGGACGGCGCCCTCTCCGACCCCTTCTTCGTCTGCGGAGCGGCGCAGCGAGAGGGTCGTCCTCCCGCTCGCGCTCCGCCTCCTCCTTTTGCGAGATTACGTCCTCGCAAAAGGAGGCGACCGCTGCCCAGGCCTCCTCGCTCCCCAGCATGGCGTTGACGACGCCGGGAAGCGAGAGGTCTGGTCCAATTTCCGCGGTCAGGCTGCGGCGCGGCTCGGACCAAGCCGGGCACACTTCGAGGGTGTGCTGCGCCGTGTCCTCCGGCGCGCCGCAGTCGTGGCACGCCGGGGTCTCCTCCCTCCCGATCCGGTGAAGGTGCGTTCCGAAACAGCCATGGCCGGACAACACCTGCACCAGACGGAACGAGAGGAAACCGTGGGACCGCTCGAGCCAGCTCCGTAGAACCGGACCGAGCGCGTCCAACGTCCGGCGGCCAAAGGCGGCGGCGGCGAGGTCCTCCGTCCAGTGGAGGACGATGGCATCCTTTGCCTCCCGCCGCACGGCCTCCCGCTCTTCGGCGACGGGGCGCTCCCCGAGCGCCTTCCGGCGCGCCGTCCACTCGTACACTCTGGCGAGCACCCATGCCTCCAACTCCCAAGGAGGGGTGCCGGCCAGAGCGCACGCCGCGGAAAAGCCCACCGAGCGGTAGGCCCTCGCCACCCGCTGTGCAATGGCCCTTTGGGGCCTGCGGATGGCGGCCGCATTCTCCCTCCCGTGGAGGGAGTCCGCCCAGATGGGGGCCCCGTATAGGGCCATACTCCGCAAGATGCCGGCATACAGGCGCCGGCATTTCGCCTTGGGCCCCCCCAGGTTCGGGAGGAGCCACGAGAGGGCGTCCGCGGCCTTCAGCAGGCGCGTCGACAGCCCGCTGAAATGCGGGCCGAAGCGCCACCTGTCGTCTAGTACCAGCCCCAGATACTTCATCTGGGGCTGGATCCCTATCCTGACGCCCTCCACAATTATGTGGGCGTCGGGAGGGCAGCGCTGCCGAGGTCCGCGAAAGAACACGGCCTCGGTCTTGTGCAGCGCCACCTTCAATCCCAGGCGGCGGATCCTCTCTGCAACCAAGGATCCGCCAGCCGAGGCCAGACAGGCCGCGTCCGCAAAGTTCCTCCCCCGGGCAGTGAGGAGAGTGTCATCCGCGTAGCAGATGACACTCGTGCCCTGGAGGAGGGCTCCGCGCAGGAGCCAGTTGAACCCGATGTTCCACAAGGGAGGGCCAAGCACCGACCCCTGCGGAACACCGGACTCTGCGCCGTACCGCCTCACCGTGGCCGTCTTGTCCACTAGGAGGACTTCTCGGTCCTCCAGGTAGCTGGCCAGGAGGTCCCGCAGGTATTGGGGCACTCCGTGATACCGGAGCGCCTCCAATATCGTCGAGTGGGGGACGGAGTTGAAGGCGTTGGCAATGTCGAACGACACCGCCAGCACTCCGTCCCCCGCCTCCACCGCCTCCTTCACCTGGCCCTTGAGTAGGGCCAGTGCGTCGATCGTCGAACGCCCTCGACGGAAGCCGAATTGGGCGTCCGACAGATCCGGCCCCACGCCCCGCAAATGGCTATCAAGCCGGGAGGCGACAATCCCCTCGAACAGTTTACCGACCTCATCGAGCAGGACGACGGGCCGGTATGCCGAGGGGGAGTCCAGCGGGCGGCCCTCCTTTCGGAGGAGGCATAACTGCCCCTCCTTCCACAGTTTCGGGAACCTCCCAGCCGTAAAGCACGCGCTGAAGAGGTCCCGAAACCTGTCCTCCATGCCGGAGGCGGCGATCGCCAGCACCCGTGCGGGGACGCCGTCTGGTCCGGGGGCCGTCTTTTTTGCTCGGAGGCTGAGCACCCCCGCGTATAACTCCGCCACTGTCACCGGGGGGACGTCCTCCTCCTCCGGCGTAACCGCCCCTTGCGGGGGATCCATCGTTGGTGGGGTGAAGTCGGTCCTGCGCGGAAACAAGGACCGGACCACCCCATCCAGCAACGGTGGATCGAGGGTCTCCGACAGTGGGGGACCATAGGGGCGTAGCTGGTTCCGCGCCGCCTTGTATGGTCTCCCATAGGGGTCCCTGTCGAGACCCTCCAACATCTCGGCTCTCGCCGAGTCTTGAGCAGCGCCCATTGCAGACTTGAGGGCCGTCGTCGCCTCTCGGTAAGAGGCGTATAGGCGGTCCTCTTCTGCCCGGTCTCGGTTTTGGGCGCTGCGCCGTCGGCTCCGCGTGAAGGCCCTTCTGGCCGCCACGCAGCTGGCCCGGAGTCCCTCCAGCTCCTCCGTCCACCAATAGACGGCACGACGGGGAGGCGGGCGGCGAGACCGAGGCATGCTGGAATTGCACACCTCGGTCAGGGACCCCCTGAGCTGGACCGCAGCGGCGTCCACGTCCAGGCCCTCGACAGGGGGCGACAGCCAGTCCTGGAGGAAGGCCGCCTCCTTGGCTGCCTCCCGGTCCAGGCGGGTGAGTGCCCACCGCGGGAAGGGAGATTGCCCAGCACGGGTCATCCCCCTCCCCCCCTGCTGGATGGAGATGTCGAACCGCACATATCGGTGGTCCGACAACGTCTCCACCATCTCTACCCGCCAGTTGACGACGCGGGCGGCCAGCGCGGGGGTGGCAAACGAGACGTCCACCACCGACCCACCCTGTTGCCGCACACACGTGTGGACTGCCCCCCTGTTGAGGAGGGACACACCGCAGGAGGCCGCCCAAAACTCGACGGCGCGTCCCCGGACGTTGCAACCAGCGGCCGGATTGCCCCAGGCCGCCGACTTGGCGTTCAGGTCGCCCAACACCGTAACTTGGCGTGGCGCCGCCCTCCCTTTGACTGCGGTGAGGATCTCGAGGAAATCCTCAAAGTCCGAGAGAGGGCGGTTTGGGGAGAAATAGACCCCCACCAGGGCCATGTCTCCCCAGGCGGCGGCCACGTATCCCGGTCCCCTCTCTAAGAGCGAGAGGGGAGGGGAGTCCGTGGAAGACCGCGCCACCAACGCCACCAAGCCGTCCCGATCGCCCAGCCAACGGCCAGGGACCGAGTAGGGTTCGGCGACCACCGCCAAGTCCACCAACCACTCAGCCATGGTCTGCATCAGCAGATGCTGGGCTGCCCTGCAGTGGTTGGTGTTCGCCTGGAGGATGCGATGTTCGACCCTATCCATCAGTCGGACATCGCACCCCCCTCCGCAGCCGCCGCAGGAACGACGGAGTTAGCGGCAGCAGCAGCAGGCCTGGTCGGCGCCAGCGCTTTGCCACGCTTAGGGGGAGGATTGCAGTTCCTCCCCTTCATTACGTGGCCTGCTAGGCGGCCGCTGGCGGCACACACCGCACAGTGTGGCGTGGCGGCCTCACAAGATACGGCTTTGTGGCCGTTCTTGCCGCAGCGGTAGCACGTGTCCGTCCTATCCACCGTGGACGGACACATGGGCCGGGTGTGTCCGATGCCGAAGCACCGGAAACACCGCAGAGGCTGGTCCTCGAGTGCCCGGACTGCACCCGAGCTGAAGCCAACTGTGAGCCGTCCCTTGGCAAGGACGGCTTTGGCAACGGCGATTGGGCACTCGAGGCGGATGGTGCCCATGCCGCCGCGTCCGGGTCTTATGTCCCGGCCTTGGACCGCCGCGGCGCCACAGCCCCCTACCGCTGCGACCGCCGCAACCACCTCCTCCTTGGTGACGGAGTCGTCGAGCTCCGTCACCTCGATGGCCGCTGACTTCACCGGTCGGGCCACCTTCGCCGAGTCCGCGATGACCTCCTGCAGCTTGGCTGCAAATAGGTCAGCGTGGGCAGTCCCCTCGGCCCCCGGGAACTCGAAGATTCGAGCCCCGGCTTGTGTCCGCCGGCAAGACACGCTGCCGATCCCCAGTTGGGTGGGATCGGCATTGGCACGCGCCCGCACCAAGACGGACGCGTACGTCTCCCCACGCTCCGCCGCCTCCGCGGTGAGTGTCACCACGACGGCAGCGGTTTTTGGGGGGACTAGTTTCCCCTTTCCCTTTCTTTTCCCCTTCCCTGCACCCTTGCCGGTCGTCTGCGACCGACTGGGAGCGGTAGTGGCGGGGACGGCAGGTACGGCCTTCACCGACTTCTTGCCCCTGCCCTTCCCCCTACGTACCACATCCGTCCACTCGTTGGACGGGGTGGTGGCAGGGAGAAGAGTGTCTTCCGCCTGGGAGGAGGACGGCCCTGGCTCGCTTGGCTGCCTCTTATCCGCCGCAAGCGACGGTCGGAGGCGCTTTTCCGGCAAGAGCCGGTCCTCTATGCCCGCTAAGCAGGCCCTTGTGAAGGCCCTCTCCTCCATCACAACCTTGCGGATGATATCCTCAAGGTTGGAGGATGGGCCTTCTGCCGCAGGGCTTGTCCGGGCCTCTTGAGGCCGGGCCGTGGCTTCAGCCAGCTTCTGATGAAGCTGGCTGACCTCCAACTGTAGGCGATCGACCTTCGCCTGCAGTTGCCGCGTCTCGTCGGTGGCCTTGCGACGCACCAGCTCCGCGACGACACCGCGCATGCTCGCGGCCCGGCTCTTGAGGGCCTTCTGGAAGGTCCCCTTTAGGTTGGAGGACTTAGAGGCGACCTCCACGATCTCCTCCTCGTCCTCCTCCGCCATTTTCTCCAGCTCCTCAAGAGAGTGGTCCGCGTACAGGACGCGAGACGCACCGTACCCGGACTTGGCCCGGGCAACGTGCGCCCGCTTCTCCTTTGCGGCCACCCTCTCCTCCAGGTCCTGCTGGAGCTGCGCTCGCCGGGCCAGGTCCAACTGGCGTTGGGCGTCCGCAAGCCCAACGTTATGGGTATCGGCGGCCTTGGTCGTCGGCTTTTTGGCCTTCGACCCCGAGGCCTGGGAACCTTCGGACCCACCGCTCAGGTGGACCCGCTTTCGCGACCGAGAATCGTTCGCGTCCGACACACTAAACAGTGAGTCGTTGTCGGACTCGTCCGCCAAGAAGCCAGCCGCAGACGGCGCGCGGCTAGCCTCTGACGCCAGAGCGTCAAGTTGGCCCTGAGAAGGGCCTTTTGGTTGGCCCTGAGAAGGGCCTTTGGGTTGGCCCTGAGAAGGGCCTTTGGGTTGGCCCTGAGAAGGGCCTTTAGGTTGGCCCTGAGAAGGGCCTTGGAGTTGGCCCTGAGAAGGGCCTTTTGGTTGGCCCTGAGAAGGGCCCTGAGGTTGGCCCTGAGAAGGGCCTTTAGGCTGGCCCTGAGAAGGGCCTTTGGTCTTTAAAAATCGCCCGGAGGCGCTACGCGTGAGTTTAGACATGGTAGTCTCCGACAGTTCGTTTACACAAGGCAAGATAAAATCGCAACGAGATCACAGTGCACTTTGGCCAACCCAGTCTGCCACTCCGTTACGGTGGTCAGAACTGGGTCGTTTCCAGGGGACGCGACGTGGACGCAAGCACTGTGGGGTGGTCCCCCCCCCCCAACCTAACCTAACCTAACCTAACCTAACCTAACCTAACCTTTTTTTTTTTTTTTTTTTTTTTTTTTGACGCTGGGAAAAAATGCATTACGCATACCCTCCCATCGGGGGATGAGAGGGGTATGTGGGACTCCCCGGGTCTGACCCGGTATACCCACTAAAACGACCCAGCGAAAATTCCCGCTTCGTCCTAGTGGCGGGGGACTGGGAAACCGGCATAGCCTTAACGTCCAGTCCGCCGCCGACGATTGCCCTTCATGGCGGGACCCTCACAGGAATGCGCCCAGGAATGACCGACGAAGGTGGTGACGGGTGCAATGCGGGCGAAGGCACCCCCGTGCCTGTCGCCCGCCCGTCGCCACCAAGAGGAGAGAGAGGACGGTGCCTTCTCCGACCCCTTCTTCGTCTGCGGAGCGGCCCAGCGAGAGGGTCGTCCTCCCGCTCGCGCTCCGTGACAGGGTGGTTTGGGGAGAAATAGACCCCCACCAGGGCCATGTCTCCCCACGCGGCGGCCACGTATCCCGGTCCCCTCTCTGAGAGCGAGAGGGGAGGGGAGTCAGTGGAAGGCCGCACCACTTGAAGGATGCGATGTTCGACCCTATCCATCAGTCGGACATCGCACCCTCCTCCGCAGCCGCCGCGGGAACGACGGAGCAAGAAGCAGCAGCAGCAGGCCCGGTCGGCACCTGCGCTTTGCCCCGCTTATGGGGAGGATTACAGTTCCTCCCCTTCATTACGTGGCCTGCCGGGCGGCCACTGGCGGCACACACCGCGCAGTGTGGCTTGGCGGCCTCACAAGACACGGCTTTGTGGCCGTTCTTGCCGCAGCGGTAGCACGTGTCCGTCCTGTCTACCGTGGACGGACACATGGGCCGGGTGTGTCCGATGCCGAAGCACCGGAAACACCGCAGAGGCTGGTCCTCGAGTGCCCGGACTGCACCCGAGCTAAACCCGACCAGCAGCCGTCCCTTGGCAAGGACGGCTTTGGCAGCGGCGACTGGGCACTCGAGGCGAATTGTACCCATGCCACCGCGGCCGGGCCTTATGTCCCGGCTTTGCACCGCTGCGGCACCACAGCCCCCTACCGCTGCGACCGCCGCCACCACCTCCTCCTTGGTGACGGAGTCGTCGAGCTCCATCACCTCAATGGCCACCGACTTGACTGGTCGGGCCACCTTGGCCGAGTCTGCGATGACCTCTTGCAGCTTTGCTGCGAAGAGGTCCGCATGGGCACTCCCCTCGGCCCCCGGGAACTCGAAAATTCGAGCCCCGGCTTGTGTCCGCCGGCAAGACACGCTGCCGATCCCCAGTTGGGTGGGATCGGCATTGGCACGCGCCCGCATCAAAATGGACATATAAGTCTCCCCTCGCTCCGCAGCCTCCGCGGTGAGCGTCACCACGACGGCTGCGGTTTTCGGGGGGACTAGCTTGCCCTTTCCCCTCCCTTTATCCTTCCCCTTTCCCTTGCCGGTCGTCTGCGACCGACTGGGAGCGGTGGTGGCGGGGACGGCAGGTACGGCCTTCGCCGATTTCTTGCCCCTGCCCTTCCCCCTACGTACCACTTCCGTCCACTCGTTGGACGGGGTGGTGGCAGGGAGGAGGGTGTCTTCCGCCTGGGAGGAGGACGGCCCCGGCTCGCTCGGCTGCCTCTTAGTCGCCGCAAGCGGCGGTCGGAGGCGTTTCTCCGGCAAGAGCCGGTCCTCGATGCCCGCTAAGCAGGCCCTTGTGAAGGCCCTCTCCTCCATCACAACCTTGCGGATGATATCCTCAAGGTTGGAGGATGGGCCTTCTGCCACAGGGCTCGTCCGGGCCTGTTGTGGCTGGGCCGTGGCTTCAGCCAGCTTCTGATGAAGCTGGCTGACCTCCAACTGCAGCCGATCTACTTTCGCCTGCAGTTGCCGTGTCTCGTCGGTGGTCGTGCGCTGGATCAGCTCCGCGACGACACCGCGCATGCTTGCGGCCCGGCTTTTCAGGGCCTTTTGAAAGGTTCCTTTCAAGTTGGAGGACTTAGAGTATATATAATAAGGCTAAGCTTAATCTAGGCAACTCTCGCAACCTCAAGGCCGAGATCAAGACTGCGGTGCTTGAAGCTATAAACAGACTTTATGAGCTGGTCAAGGAGTCCGAGCGAGATAAGGCCCCTTCCGCACCCATCACCATACCCGATCCCGCGCCCACTGCTGACCGTAGTCCCCATCCAATTTCCTCCGAGGTTCTTGCTGGCCAGACTGAGCTCCTAAACAGCTTAAAGAGGCACATCTCGGAGTTAAGAGAGAACTCCGAGAAACTCGACGCACTCCGAGACAGTCTGGCCAGCAGGGAAAGGGTGGAGGAGACAACCTACGCGAGTGTAGCGGGCGTCAGTAAGAGCCACACCGGGGCACAGGCCCTGGAACGAACGACGCTGCATTCGGTGGTTGTTTCCTCAACTCAGGAGATGGATACGGGGGACGAAATCCTCGAAAGAGTGAGGAAAGCAGTGGACGCGAAGGAGGGCTGGGTGCGCGTCGAAAGGGTCCGCAAGGCCAGGGACCAGAAGGTTATCATGGGGTGCGCAACAACAGAGGAGAGGAGAAAATTAAAAGCGCGTTTGGAGAAGGCCGGGGAGAACCTCGTCGTTGAGGAAGTGAAGAATCGAAACCCGCTTCTGGTTCTTAGGGACGTGCTTTTAGTACACAGCGACGAAGAAGTGCTCAGAGCCCTTAAGAACCAGAACCAGGAGATCTTTCACGGCCTCGGCGACGAGGAACAAAAAGTGTCTATTAAGTTCCGCAAAAAGTCTCGCAACCCACACGTGAGCAGCATTGTGCTGAGTGTTACTCCAGCTATCTGGAGAAGGGCACTCGAAGGAGGCAAGCTCCGTATTGACCTCCAGAGAGTGCGCGTCGAGGATCAGACGCCTCTGGTGCAGTGCACCCGCTGTCTATCGTACGGCCACGGCAAGCGCCTGTGTACGGAGTCGGCCGACCTGTGCAGCCACTGTGGCGGTCCACATCTTAGAGTGGACTGCCCAGACAAGCACAGGGTCGAAGCAGCGGTATGCGTAAACTGCACCAGAGCCAAACTGGGGGAGCACTCGCACAATGCTTTTAGTGATTCATGCCCGATACGTAGGAAGTGGGACGCATTCGCTAGAGCATCAATAGCATATTGCTAAAGTTGTCGATGCGCCCACTTCCACGTACACAGTGATGACCAGTCTGACACAACCAGATAGCAGATGCATTGAGCGAACCACTGGGGTTGGCTTAATGGAGAACGTTAATTGGAGTCACTTTCATAAGAAAGTGGCTGGAATTATACTGGACCGTGAGTCAACTCTAGTGGAATCGTCAAGTTGTGTCAGACTGGGCGACGAATTCTGCCGTCGCGTTAAAAATTATTTTATAGTTCCTTCGTTTTCTAAAATAACAACGTTTTATTTACGTCTCAAAATGATATCCGATTATATAATGAGCATATAATTCAGATATTATTAAAATAAAATGTAATGCAGTTGTAGAAGCGGAACAACATAAGAGAGGAATAAAAATTTTAAAGGGTATAAAAATAAGGGTTAGCGATGGACAAACAGAGTAAAATAATTTTAGATGATAAAGAAAATAAGACATCAATAGAGTTAATACTTGTAGTAAATTGTAAAATAATTTAAGTTGGTAAAAATATCATTATTGTATAAAGTAGTAGAAAGTACAAGAAACATTGAAATAATAGTACAAACAAATGGAAATATTAGCGGATCAAAATAAGAGATAGAGTGTGGTCTCCTCGGCCTCCTACCAATCAGTCGCTAATGAAGTGAAAAACCTAGATATAAAGGGCTCTGATCCCCACGTCAGAGGGACACTGGCTAGGCAGGAGTGGTTTTTAGCCGGTTCGAGTCCGGCACTACCTCGACTGTCTCACAAGAGAAATTCCTGTGAGATAGTCGAGGTGTCCGCGGGGATTTCCCACTCCTGCCCAAACAAAAAAAAAAAAAAAAAAAAAAAAAAACCTAACCTAACCTAACCTAACCTAACCTAACCTAACCTAACCTAACCTAACCTAACCTAACCTAACCTAACCTAACCTAACCTAACCTAACCTAACCTAACCTAACCTAACCTAACCTAACCTAACCTAACCTAACCTAACCTAACCTAACCTAACCTAACCTAACCTAACCTAACCTAACCTAACCTAACCTAACCTAACCTAACCTAACCTAACCTAACCTAACCTAACCTAACCTAACCTAACCTAACCTAACCTAACCTAACCTAACCTAACCTAACCTAACCTAACCCAACCTAACCTAACCTAACCTAACCTAACCAAACCTAACCTAACCTTTTTTTTTTTTTTTTTTTTTTTTTTTTATCGCTGGGAAAAAATGCGTTACGCATACCCTCCCATCGGGGGATGAGAGGGGTATGTGGGACTCCCCGGGTCTGACCCGGTATACCCACTAAAACGACCCAGCGACATTCCCGCTTCGTCCGAGTGGCGGGGGACTGGGAAACCGGCATAGCCTTTACGTCCAGTCCTCCGCCGACGATTGCCCTTCATGGCGGGCCCCTCTTACAGGGGCCCGGGAATGACCGACGAAGGTGGTGACGGGTGCAATGCGGGCGAAGGCACCCCCGTGCCTGTCGCCCGCCCGTCGCCACCAGGAGGAGGGAGAGGACGGCGCCCTCTCCGACCCCTTCTTCGTCTGCGGAGCGGCGCAGCGAGAGGGTCGTCCTCCCGCGCGCGCTCCGCCTCCTCCTTTTGCGAGATGACGTCCTCGCAAAAGGAGGCGACCGCTGCCCAGGCCTCCTTGCTCCCCAGCATGGCGTTGACGACGCCGGGAAGCGAGAGGTCTGGTCCAATTACCGCGGTCAGGCTGCGGCGCGGCTCGGACCAAGCCGGGCACACCTCGAAGGTGTGCTGCGCCGTGTCCTCCG
>CATLOM010000035.1:0-20570 GCA_950022955.1 Xestia ashworthii | reverse complement strand
AGTACAAAACTGAAACGTTGATATCTTCTATTCTAGACGTGCGATTTTGAAGCTGTTTCGGTTTTTTTTAGACCAACCTAGGCCTCCGCCTGTGTTCTGACCATATTGCGCGCATTTTACACGCGCGTCTGGACTTCATCCCTTATTTTCAGAGAAAATCCTCAAAATTAATTGTTTTTCCAAATTTTCCTTCACATTTTAAATTAGATTATAGTTGCAATAGTCCTCACCCTTCTTCCCTGAATTCTGGTCCGCGTTCCGTGTCCCGGTCTCCAGGTAGTGGGGTGAAATTCCAAATTTTTTCTTTCGAAAACTGGTTTTTTTGACCAAAAGTCAAAATTTTTGTTCGGCACCTACCACGTTTTATTCCATATATCGCTAGCCCGCGTGGAGACGCGTCTCTGGACCCCTCGCCCGCGCCCCTAGCCCGAATAAAACATACATTTTTCTAAAAAATAGTTTTTTCATACATCTCTGTAAGTACCTAAAATCTACATAGGGGAGCTAGTACAAAACTGAAACGTTGATATCTTCTATTCTAGACGTGCGATTTTGAAGCTGTTTTCGGTTTTTTTAGACCAACCTAGGCCTCCGCCTGTGTTCTGACCATATTGCGCGCATTTTACACGCGCGTCTGGACTTCATCCCTTATTTTCAGAGAAAATCCTCAAAATTAATTGTTTTTCCAAATTTTCCTTCACATTTTAAATTAGATTATAGTTGCAATAGTCCTCACCCTTCTTCCCTGAATTCTGGTCCGCGTTCCGTGTCCCGGTCTCCAGGTAGTGGGGTGAAATTCCAAATTTTTTCTTTCGAAAACTGGTTTTTTGACCAAAAGTCAAAATTTTTGTTCGGCACCTACCACGTTTTATTCCATATATCGCTAGCCCGCGTGGAGACGCGTCTCTGGACCCCTCGCCCGCGCCCCTAGCCCGAATAAAACATACATTTTTCTAAAAAATAGTTTTTTCATACATCTCTGTAAGTACCTAAAATCTACATAGGGGAGCTAGTACAAAACTGAAACGTTGATATCTTCTATTCTAGACGTGCGATTTTGAAGCTGTTTTCGGTTTTTTTAGACCAACCTAGGCCTCCGCCTGTGTTCTGACCATATTGCGCGCATTTTACACGCGCGTCTGGACTTCATCCCTTATTTTCAGAGAAAATCCTCAAAATTAATTGTTTTTCCAAATTTTCCTTCACATTTTAAATTAGATTATAGTTGCAATAGTCCTCACCCTTCTTCCCTGAATTCTGGTCCGCGTTCCGTGTCCCGGTCTCCAGGTAGTGGGGTGAAATTCCAAATTTTTTCTTTCGAAAACTGGTTTTTTGACCAAAAGTCAAAATTTTTGTTCGGCACCTACCACGTTTTATTCCATATATCGCTAGCCCGCGTGGAGACGCGTCTCTGGACCCCTCGCCCGCGCCCCTAGCCCGAATAAAACATACATTTTTCTAAAAAATAGTTTTTTCATACATCTCTGTAAGTACCTAAAATCTACATAGGGGAGCTAGTACAAAACTGAAACGTTGATATCTTCTATTCTAGACGTGCGATTTTGAAGCTGTTTTCGGTTTTTTTAGACCAACCTAGGCCTCCGCCTGTGTTCTGACCATATTGCGCGCATTTTACACGCGCGTCTGGACTTCATCCCTTATTTTCAGAGAAAATCCTCAAAATTAATTGTTTTTCCAAATTTTCCTTCACATTTTAAATTAGATTATAGTTGCAATAGTCCTCACCCTTCTTCCCTGAATTCTGGTCCGCGTTCCGTGTCCCGGTCTCCAGGTAGTGGGGTGAAATTCCAAATTTTTTCTTTCGAAAACTGGTTTTTTGACCAAAAGTCAAAATTTTTGTTCGGCACCTACCACGTTTTATTCCATATATCGCTAGCCCGCGTGGAGACGCGTCTCTGGACCCCTCGCCCGCGCCCCTAGCCCGAATAAAACATACATTTTTCTAAAAAATAGTTTTTTCATACATCTCTGTAAGTACCTAAAATCTACATAGGGGAGCTAGTACAAAACTGAAACGTTGATATCTTCTATTCTAGACGTGCGATTTTGAAGCTGTTTTCGGTTTTTTTAGACCAACCTAGGCCTCCGCCTGTGTTCTGACCATATTGCGCGCATTTTACACGCGCGTCTGGACTTCATCCCTTATTTTCAGAGAAAATCCTCAAAATTAATTGTTTTTCCAAATTTTCCTTCACATTTTAAATTAGATTATAGTTGCAATAG
Organism: Xestia ashworthii; assembly: GCA_950022955.1. Classification (NCBI taxonomy): domain Eukaryota; kingdom Metazoa; phylum Arthropoda; class Insecta; order Lepidoptera; family Noctuidae; genus Xestia; species Xestia ashworthii. Next base: position 18,326 of record CATLOM010000035.1, on the reverse strand, counting down.
TCCTCACCCTTCTTCCCTGAATTCTGGTCCGCGTTCCGTGTCCCGGTCTCCAGGTAGTGGGGTGAAATTCCAAATTTTTTCTTTCGAAAACTGGTTTTTTGACCAAAAGTCAAAATTTTTGTTCGGCACCTACCACGTTTTATTCCATATATCGCTAGCCCGCGTGGAGACGCGTCTCTGGACCCCTCGCCCGCGCCCCTAGCCCGAATAAAACATACATTTTTCTAAAAAATAGTTTTTTCATACATCTCTGTAAGTACCTAAAATCTACATAGGGGAGCTAGTACAAAACTGAAACGTTGATATCTTCTATTCTAGACGTGCGATTTTGAAGCTGTTTTCGGTTTTTTTAGACCAACCTAGGCCTCCGCCTGTGTTCTGACCATATTGCGCGCATTTTACACGCGCGTCTGGACTTCATCCCTTATTTTCAGAGAAAATCCTCAAAATTAATTGTTTTTCCAAATTTTCCTTCACATTTTAAATTAGATTATAGTTGCAATAGTCCTCACCCTTCTTCCCTGAATTCTGGTCCGCGTTCCGTGTCCCGGTCTCCAGGTAGTGGGGTGAAATTCCAAATTTTTTCTTTCGAAAACTGGTTTTTTGACCAAAAGTCAAAATTTTTGTTCGGCACCTACCACGTTTTATTCCATATATCGCTAGCCCGCGTGGAGACGCGTCTCTGGACCCCTCGCCCGCGCCCCTAGCCCGAATAAAACATACATTTTTCTAAAAAATAGTTTTTTCATACATCTCTGTAAGTACCTAAAATCTACATAGGGGAGCTAGTACAAAACTGAAACGTTGATATCTTCTATTCTAGACGTGCGATTTTGAAGCTGTTTTCGGTTTTTTTAGACCAACCTAGGCCTCCGCCTGTGTTCTGACCATATTGCGCGCATTTTACACGCGCGTCTGGACTTCATCCCTTATTTTCAGAGAAAATCCTCAAAATTAATTGTTTTTCCAAATTTTCCTTCACATTTTAAATTAGATTATAGTTGCAATAGTCCTCACCCTTCTTCCCTGAATTCTGGTCCGCGTTCCGTGTCCCGGTCTCCAGGTAGTGGGGTGAAATTCCAAATTTTTTCTTTCGAAAACTGGTTTTTTGACCAAAAGTCAAAATTTTTGTTCGGCACCTACCACGTTTTATTCCATATATCGCTAGCCCGCGTGGAGACGCGTCTCTGGACCCCTCGCCCGCGCCCCTAGCCCGAATAAAACATACATTTTTCTAAAAAATAGTTTTTTCATACATCTCTGTAAGTACCTAAAATCTACATAGGGGAGCTAGTACAAAACTGAAACGTTGATATCTTCTATTCTAGACGTGCGATTTTGAAGCTGTTTTCGGTTTTTTTAGACCAACCTAGGCCTCCGCCTGTGTTCTGACCATATTGCGCGCATTTTACACGCGCGTCTGGACTTCATCCCTTATTTTCAGAGAAAATCCTCAAAATTAATTGTTTTTCCAAATTTTCCTTCACATTTTAAATTAGATTATAGTTGCAATAGTCCTCACCCTTCTTCCCTGAATTCTGGTCCGCGTTCCGTGTCCCGGTCTCCAGGTAGTGGGGTGAAATTCCAAATTTTTTCTTTCGAAAACTGGTTTTTTGACCAAAAGTCAAAATTTTTGTTCGGCACCTACCACGTTTTATTCCATATATCGCTAGCCCGCGTGGAGACGCGTCTCTGGACCCCTCGCCCGCGCCCCTAGCCCGAATAAAACATACATTTTTCTAAAAAATAGTTTTTTCATACATCTCTGTAAGTACCTAAAATCTACATAGGGGAGCTAGTACAAAACTGAAACGTTGATATCTTCTATTCTAGACGTGCGATTTTGAAGCTGTTTTCGGTTTTTTTAGACCAACCTAGGCCTCCGCCTGTGTTCTGACCATATTGCGCGCATTTTACACGCGCGTCTGGACTTCATCCCTTATTTTCAGAGAAAATCCTCAAAATTAATTGTTTTTCCAAATTTTCCTTCACATTTTAAATTAGATTATAGTTGCAATAGTCCTCACCCTTCTTCCCTGAATTCTGGTCCGCGTTCCGTGTCCCGGTCTCCAGGTAGTGGGGTGAAATTCCAAATTTTTTCTTTCGAAAACTGGTTTTTTGACCAAAAGTCAAAATTTTTGTTCGGCACCTACCACGTTTTATTCCATATATCGCTAGCCCGCGTGGAGACGCGTCTCTGGACCCCTCGCCCGCGCCCCTAGCCCGAATAAAACATACATTTTTCTAAAAAATAGTTTTTTCATACATCTCTGTAAGTACCTAAAATCTACATAGGGGAGCTAGTACAAAACTGAAACGTTGATATCTTCTATTCTAGACGTGCGATTTTGAAGCTGTTTTCGGTTTTTTTAGACCAACCTAGGCCTCCGCCTGTGTTCTGACCATATTGCGCGCATTTTACACGCGCGTCTGGACTTCATCCCTTATTTTCAGAGAAAATCCTCAAAATTAATTGTTTTTCCAAATTTTCCTTCACATTTTAAATTAGATTATAGTTGCAATAGTCCTCACCCTTCTTCCCTGAATTCTGGTCCGCGTTCCGTGTCCCGGTCTCCAGGTAGTGGGGTGAAATTCCAAATTTTTTCTTTCGAAAACTGGTTTTTTGACCAAAAGTCAAAATTTTTGTTCGGCACCTACCACGTTTTATTCCATATATCGCTAGCCCGCGTGGAGACGCGTCTCTGGACCCCTCGCCCGCGCCCCTAGCCCGAATAAAACATACATTTTTCTAAAAAATAGTTTTTTCATACATCTCTGTAAGTACCTAAAATCTACATAGGGGAGCTAGTACAAAACTGAAACGTTGATATCTTCTATTCTAGACGTGCGATTTTGAAGCTGTTTTCGGTTTTTTTAGACCAACCTAGGCCTCCGCCTGTGTTCTGACCATATTGCGCGCATTTTACACGCGCGTCTGGACTTCATCCCTTATTTTCAGAGAAAATCCTCAAAATTAATTGTTTTTCCAAATTTTCCTTCACATTTTAAATTAGATTATAGTTGCAATAGTCCTCACCCTTCTTCCCTGAATTCTGGTCCGCGTTCCGTGTCCCGGTCTCCAGGTAGTGGGGTGAAATTCCAAATTTTTTCTTTCGAAAACTGGTTTTTTGACCAAAAGTCAAAATTTTTGTTCGGCACCTACCACGTTTTATTCCATATATCGCTAGCCCGCGTGGAGACGCGTCTCTGGACCCCTCGCCCGCGCCCCTAGCCCGAATAAAACATACATTTTTCTAAAAAATAGTTTTTTCATACATCTCTGTAAGTACCTAAAATCTACATAGGGGAGCTAGTACAAAACTGAAACGTTGATATCTTCTATTCTAGACGTGCGATTTTGAAGCTGTTTTCGGTTTTTTTAGACCAACCTAGGCCTCCGCCTGTGTTCTGACCATATTGCGCGCATTTTACACGCGCGTCTGGACTTCATCCCTTATTTTCAGAGAAAATCCTCAAAATTAATTGTTTTTCCAAATTTTCCTTCACATTTTAAATTAGATTATAGTTGCAATAGTCCTCACCCTTCTTCCCTGAATTCTGGTCCGCGTTCCGTGTCCCGGTCTCCAGGTAGTGGGGTGAAATTCCAAATTTTTTCTTTCGAAAACTGGTTTTTTGACCAAAAGTCAAAATTTTTGTTCGGCACCTACCACGTTTTATTCCATATATCGCTAGCCCGCGTGGAGACGCGTCTCTGGACCCCTCGCCCGCGCCCCTAGCCCGAATAAAACATACATTTTTCTAAAAAATAGTTTTTTCATACATCTCTGTAAGTACCTAAAATCTACATAGGGGAGCTAGTACAAAACTGAAACGTTGATATCTTCTATTCTAGACGTGCGATTTTGAAGCTGTTTTCGGTTTTTTTAGACCAACCTAGGCCTCCGCCTGTGTTCTGACCATATTGCGCGCATTTTACACGCGCGTCTGGACTTCATCCCTTATTTTCAGAGAAAATCCTCAAAATTAATTGTTTTTCCAAATTTTCCTTCACATTTTAAATTAGATTATAGTTGCAATAGTCCTCACCCTTCTTCCCTGAATTCTGGTCCGCGTTCCGTGTCCCGGTCTCCAGGTAGTGGGGTGAAATTCCAAATTTTTTCTTTCGAAAACTGGTTTTTTGACCAAAAGTCAAAATTTTTGTTCGGCACCTACCACGTTTTATTCCATATATCGCTAGCCCGCGTGGAGACGCGTCTCTGGACCCCTCGCCCGCGCCCCTAGCCCGAATAAAACATACATTTTTCTAAAAAATAGTTTTTTCATACATCTCTGTAAGTACCTAAAATCTACATAGGGGAGCTAGTACAAAACTGAAACGTTGATATCTTCTATTCTAGACGTGCGATTTTGAAGCTGTTTTCGGTTTTTTTAGACCAACCTAGGCCTCCGCCTGTGTTCTGACCATATTGCGCGCATTTTACACGCGCGTCTGGACTTCATCCCTTATTTTCAGAGAAAATCCTCAAAATTAATTGTTTTTCCAAATTTTCCTTCACATTTTAAATTAGATTATAGTTGCAATAGTCCTCACCCTTCTTCCCTGAATTCTGGTCCGCGTTCCGTGTCCCGGTCTCCAGGTAGTGGGGTGAAATTCCAAATTTTTTCTTTCGAAAACTGGTTTTTTGACCAAAAGTCAAAATTTTTGTTCGGCACCTACCACGTTTTATTCCATATATCGCTAGCCCGCGTGGAGACGCGTCTCTGGACCCCTCGCCCGCGCCCCTAGCCCGAATAAAACATACATTTTTCTAAAAAATAGTTTTTTCATACATCTCTGTAAGTACCTAAAATCTACATAGGGGAGCTAGTACAAAACTGAAACGTTGATATCTTCTATTCTAGACGTGCGATTTTGAAGCTGTTTTCGGTTTTTTTAGACCAACCTAGGCCTCCGCCTGTGTTCTGACCATATTGCGCGCATTTTACACGCGCGTCTGGACTTCATCCCTTATTTTCAGAGAAAATCCTCAAAATTAATTGTTTTTCCAAATTTTCCTTCACATTTTAAATTAGATTATAGTTGCAATAGTCCTCACCCTTCTTCCCTGAATTCTGGTCCGCGTTCCGTGTCCCGGTCTCCAGGTAGTGGGGTGAAATTCCAAATTTTTTCTTTCGAAAACTGGTTTTTTGACCAAAAGTCAAAATTTTTGTTCGGCACCTACCACGTTTTATTCCATATATCGCTAGCCCGCGTGGAGACGCGTCTCTGGACCCCTCGCCCGCGCCCCTAGCCCGAATAAAACATACATTTTTCTAAAAAATAGTTTTTTCATACATCTCTGTAAGTACCTAAAATCTACATAGGGGAGCTAGTACAAAACTGAAACGTTGATATCTTCTATTCTAGACGTGCGATTTTGAAGCTGTTTTCGGTTTTTTTAGACCAACCTAGGCCTCCGCCTGTGTTCTGACCATATTGCGCGCATTTTACACGCGCGTCTGGACTTCATCCCTTATTTTCAGAGAAAATCCTCAAAATTAATTGTTTTTCCAAATTTTCCTTCACATTTTAAATTAGATTATAGTTGCAATAGTCCTCACCCTTCTTCCCTGAATTCTGGTCCGCGTTCCGTGTCCCGGTCTCCAGGTAGTGGGGTGAAATTCCAAATTTTTTCTTTCGAAAACTGGTTTTTTGACCAAAAGTCAAAATTTTTGTTCGGCACCTACCACGTTTTATTCCATATATCGCTAGCCCGCGTGGAGACGCGTCTCTGGACCCCTCGCCCGCGCCCCTAGCCCGAATAAAACATACATTTTTCTAAAAAATAGTTTTTTCATACATCTCTGTAAGTACCTAAAATCTACATAGGGGAGCTAGTACAAAACTGAAACGTTGATATCTTCTATTCTAGACGTGCGATTTTGAAGCTGTTTTCGGTTTTTTTAGACCAACCTAGGCCTCCGCCTGTGTTCTGACCATATTGCGCGCATTTTACACGCGCGTCTGGACTTCATCCCTTATTTTCAGAGAAAATCCTCAAAATTAATTGTTTTTCCAAATTTTCCTTCACATTTTAAATTAGATTATAGTTGCAATAGTCCTCACCCTTCTTCCCTGAATTCTGGTCCGCGTTCCGTGTCCCGGTCTCCAGGTAGTGGGGTGAAATTCCAAATTTTTTCTTTCGAAAACTGGTTTTTTGACCAAAAGTCAAAATTTTTGTTCGGCACCTACCACGTTTTATTCCATATATCGCTAGCCCGCGTGGAGACGCGTCTCTGGACCCCTCGCCCGCGCCCCTAGCCCGAATAAAACATACATTTTTCTAAAAAATAGTTTTTTCATACATCTCTGTAAGTACCTAAAATCTACATAGGGGAGCTAGTACAAAACTGAAACGTTGATATCTTCTATTCTAGACGTGCGATTTTGAAGCTGTTTTCGGTTTTTTTAGACCAACCTAGGCCTCCGCCTGTGTTCTGACCATATTGCGCGCATTTTACACGCGCGTCTGGACTTCATCCCTTATTTTCAGAGAAAATCCTCAAAATTAATTGTTTTTCCAAATTTTCCTTCACATTTTAAATTAGATTATAGTTGCAATAGTCCTCACCCTTCTTCCCTGAATTCTGGTCCGCGTTCCGTGTCCCGGTCTCCAGGTAGTGGGGTGAAATTCCAAATTTTTTCTTTCGAAAACTGGTTTTTTGACCAAAAGTCAAAATTTTTGTTCGGCACCTACCACGTTTTATTCCATATATCGCTAGCCCGCGTGGAGACGCGTCTCTGGACCCCTCGCCCGCGCCCCTAGCCCGAATAAAACATACATTTTTCTAAAAAATAGTTTTTTCATACATCTCTGTAAGTACCTAAAATCTACATAGGGGAGCTAGTACAAAACTGAAACGTTGATATCTTCTATTCTAGACGTGCGATTTTGAAGCTGTTTTCGGTTTTTTTAGACCAACCTAGGCCTCCGCCTGTGTTCTGACCATATTGCGCGCATTTTACACGCGCGTCTGGACTTCATCCCTTATTTTCAGAGAAAATCCTCAAAATTAATTGTTTTTCCAAATTTTCCTTCACATTTTAAATTAGATTATAGTTGCAATAGTCCTCACCCTTCTTCCCTGAATTCTGGTCCGCGTTCCGTGTCCCGGTCTCCAGGTAGTGGGGTGAAATTCCAAATTTTTTCTTTCGAAAACTGGTTTTTTGACCAAAAGTCAAAATTTTTGTTCGGCACCTACCACGTTTTATTCCATATATCGCTAGCCCGCGTGGAGACGCGTCTCTGGACCCCTCGCCCGCGCCCCTAGCCCGAATAAAACATACATTTTTCTAAAAAATAGTTTTTTCATACATCTCTGTAAGTACCTAAAATCTACATAGGGGAGCTAGTACAAAACTGAAACGTTGATATCTTCTATTCTAGACGTGCGATTTTGAAGCTGTTTTCGGTTTTTTTAGACCAACCTAGGCCTCCGCCTGTGTTCTGACCATATTGCGCGCATTTTACACGCGCGTCTGGACTTCATCCCTTATTTTCAGAGAAAATCCTCAAAATTAATTGTTTTTCCAAATTTTCCTTCACATTTTAAATTAGATTATAGTTGCAATAGTCCTCACCCTTCTTCCCTGAATTCTGGACCGCGTTCCGTGTCCCGGTCTCCAGGTAGTGGGGTGAAATTCCAAATTTTTTCTTTCGAAAACTGGTTTTTTGACCAAAAGTCAAAATTTTTGTTCGGCACCTACCACGTTTTATTCCATATATCGCTAGCCCGCGTGGAGACGCGTCTCTGGACCCCTCGCCCGCGCCCCTAGCCCGAATAAAACATACATTTTTCTAAAAAATAGTTTTTTCATACATCTCTGTAAGTACCTAAAATCTACATAGGGGAGCTAGTACAAAACTGAAACGTTGATATCTTCTATTCTAGACGTGCGATTTTGAAGCTGTTTTCGGTTTTTTTAGACCAACCTAGGCCTCCGCCTGTGTTCTGACCATATTGCGCGCATTTTACACGCGCGTCTGGACTTCATCCCTTATTTTCAGAGAAAATCCTCAAAATTAATTGTTTTTCCAAATTTTCCTTCACATTTTAAATTAGATTATAGTTGCAATAGTCCTCACCCTTCTTCCCTGAATTCTGGTCCGCGTTCCGTGTCCCGGTCTCCAGGTAGTGGGGTGAAATTCCAAATTTTTTCTTTCGAAAACTGGTTTTTTGACCAAAAGTCAAAATTTTTGTTCGGCACCTACCACGTTTTATTCCATATATCGCTAGCCCGCGTGGAGACGCGTCTCTGGACCCCTCGCCCGCGCCCCTAGCCCGAATAAAACATACATTTTTCTAAAAAATAGTTTTTTCATACATCTCTGTAAGTACCTAAAATCTACATAGGGGAGCTAGTACAAAACTGAAACGTTGATATCTTCTATTCTAGACGTGCGATTTTGAAGCTGTTTTCGGTTTTTTTAGACCAACCTAGGCCTCCGCCTGTGTTCTGACCATATTGCGCGCATTTTACACGCGCGTCTGGACTTCATCCCTTATTTTCAGAGAAAATCCTCAAAATTAATTGTTTTTCCAAATTTTCCTTCACATTTTAAATTAGATTATAGTTGCAATAGTCCTCACCCTTCTTCCCTGAATTCTGGTCCGCGTTCCGTGTCCCGGTCTCCAGGTAGTGGGGTGAAATTCCAAATTTTTTCTTTCGAAAACTGGTTTTTTGACCAAAAGTCAAAATTTTTGTTCGGCACCTACCACGTTTTATTCCATATATCGCTAGCCCGCGTGGAGACGCGTCTCTGGACCCCTCGCCCGCGCCCCTAGCCCGAATAAAACATACATTTTTCTAAAAAATAGTTTTTTCATACATCTCTGTAAGTACCTAAAATCTACATAGGGGAGCTAGTACAAAACTGAAACGTTGATATCTTCTATTCTAGACGTGCGATTTTGAAGCTGTTTTCGGTTTTTTTAGACCAACCTAGGCCTCCGCCTGTGTTCTGACCATATTGCGCGCATTTTACACGCGCGTCTGGACTTCATCCCTTATTTTCAGAGAAAATCCTCAAAATTAATTGTTTTTCCAAATTTTCCTTCACATTTTAAATTAGATTATAGTTGCAATAGTCCTCACCCTTCTTCCCTGAATTCTGGTCCGCGTTCCGTGTCCCGGTCTCCAGGTAGTGGGGTGAAATTCCAAATTTTTTCTTTCGAAAACTGGTTTTTTGACCAAAAGTCAAAATTTTTGTTCGGCACCTACCACGTTTTATTCCATATATCGCTAGCCCGCGTGGAGACGCGTCTCTGGACCCCTCGCCCGCGCCCCTAGCCCGAATAAAACATACATTTTTCTAAAAAATAGTTTTTTCATACATCTCTGTAAGTACCTAAAATCTACATAGGGGAGCTAGTACAAAACTGAAACGTTGATATCTTCTATTCTAGACGTGCGATTTTGAAGCTGTTTTCGGTTTTTTTAGACCAACCTAGGCCTCCGCCTGTGTTCTGACCATATTGCGCGCATTTTACACGCGCGTCTGGACTTCATCCCTTATTTTCAGAGAAAATCCTCAAAATTAATTGTTTTTCCAAATTTTCCTTCACATTTTAAATTAGATTATAGTTGCAATAGTCCTCACCCTTCTTCCCTGAATTCTGGTCCGCGTTCCGTGTCCCGGTCTCCAGGTAGTGGGGTGAAATTCCAAATTTTTTCTTTCGAAAACTGGTTTTTTGACCAAAAGTCAAAATTTTTGTTCGGCACCTACCACGTTTTATTCCATATATCGCTAGCCCGCGTGGAGACGCGTCTCTGGACCCCTCGCCCGCGCCCCTAGCCCGAATAAAACATACATTTTTCTAAAAAATAGTTTTTTCATACATCTCTGTAAGTACCTAAAATCTACATAGGGGAGCTAGTACAAAACTGAAACGTTGATATCTTCTATTCTAGACGTGCGATTTTGAAGCTGTTTTCGGTTTTTTTAGACCAACCTAGGCCTCCGCCTGTGTTCTGACCATATTGCGCGCATTTTACACGCGCGTCTGGACTTCATCCCTTATTTTCAGAGAAAATCCTCAAAATTAATTGTTTTTCCAAATTTTCCTTCACATTTTAAATTAGATTATAGTTGCAATAGTCCTCACCCTTCTTCCCTGAATTCTGGTCCGCGTTCCGTGTCCCGGTCTCCAGGTAGTGGGGTGAAATTCCAAATTTTTTCTTTCGAAAACTGGTTTTTTGACCAAAAGTCAAAATTTTTGTTCGGCACCTACCACGTTTTATTCCATATATCGCTAGCCCGCGTGGAGACGCGTCTCTGGACCCCTCGCCCGCGCCCCTAGCCCGAATAAAACATACATTTTTCTAAAAAATAGTTTTTTCATACATCTCTGTAAGTACCTAAAATCTACATAGGGGAGCTAGTACAAAACTGAAACGTTGATATCTTCTATTCTAGACGTGCGATTTTGAAGCTGTTTTCGGTTTTTTTAGACCAACCTAGGCCTCCGCCTGTGTTCTGACCATATTGCGCGCATTTTACACGCGCGTCTGGACTTCATCCCTTATTTTCAGAGAAAATCCTCAAAATTAATTGTTTTTCCAAATTTTCCTTCACATTTTAAATTAGATTATAGTTGCAATAGTCCTCACCCTTCTTCCCTGAATTCTGGTCCGCGTTCCGTGTCCCGGTCTCCAGGTAGTGGGGTGAAATTCCAAATTTTTTCTTTCGAAAACTGGTTTTTTGACCAAAAGTCAAAATTTTTGTTCGGCACCTACCACGTTTTATTCCATATATCGCTAGCCCGCGTGGAGACGCGTCTCTGGACCCCTCGCCCGCGCCCCTAGCCCGAATAAAACATACATTTTTCTAAAAAATAGTTTTTTCATACATCTCTGTAAGTACCTAAAATCTACATAGGGGAGCTAGTACAAAACTGAAACGTTGATATCTTCTATTCTAGACGTGCGATTTTGAAGCTGTTTTCGGTTTTTTTAGACCAACCTAGGCCTCCGCCTGTGTTCTGACCATATTGCGCGCATTTTACACGCGCGTCTGGACTTCATCCCTTATTTTCAGAGAAAATCCTCAAAATTAATTGTTTTTCCAAATTTTCCTTCACATTTTAAATTAGATTATAGTTGCAATAGTCCTCACCCTTCTTCCCTGAATTCTGGTCCGCGTTCCGTGTCCCGGTCTCCAGGTAGTGGGGTGAAATTCCAAATTTTTTCTTTCGAAAACTGGTTTTTTGACCAAAAGTCAAAATTTTTGTTCGGCACCTACCACGTTTTATTCCATATATCGCTAGCCCGCGTGGAGACGCGTCTCTGGACCCCTCGCCCGCGCCCCTAGCCCGAATAAAACATACATTTTTCTAAAAAATAGTTTTTTCATACATCTCTGTAAGTACCTAAAATCTACATAGGGGAGCTAGTACAAAACTGAAACGTTGATATCTTCTATTCTAGACGTGCGATTTTGAAGCTGTTTTCGGTTTTTTTAGACCAACCTAGGCCTCCGCCTGTGTTCTGACCATATTGCGCGCATTTTACACGCGCGTCTGGACTTCATCCCTTATTTTCAGAGAAAATCCTCAAAATTAATTGTTTTTCCAAATTTTCCTTCACATTTTAAATTAGATTATAGTTGCAATAGTCCTCACCCTTCTTCCCTGAATTCTGGTCCGCGTTCCGTGTCCCGGTCTCCAGGTAGTGGGGTGAAATTCCAAATTTTTTCTTTCGAAAACTGGTTTTTTGACCAAAAGTCAAAATTTTTGTTCGGCACCTACCACGTTTTATTCCATATATCGCTAGCCCGCGTGGAGACGCGTCTCTGGACCCCTCGCCCGCGCCCCTAGCCCGAATAAAACATACATTTTTCTAAAAAATAGTTTTTTCATACATCTCTGTAAGTACCTAAAATCTACATAGGGGAGCTAGTACAAAACTGAAACGTTGATATCTTCTATTCTAGACGTGCGATTTTGAAGCTGTTTTCGGTTTTTTTTAGACCAACCTAGGCCTCCGCCTGTGTTCTGACCATATTGCGCGCATTTTACACGCGCGTCTGGACTTCATCCCTTATTTTCAGAGAAAATCCTCAAAATTAATTGTTTTTCCAAATTTTCCTTCACATTTTAAATTAGATTATAGTTGCAATAGTCCTCACCCTTCTTCCCTGAATTCTGGTCCGCGTTCCGTGTCCCGGTCTCCAGGTAGTGGGGTGAAATTCCAAATTTTTTCTTTCGAAAACTGGTTTTTTGACCAAAAGTCAAAATTTTTGTTCGGCACCTACCACGTTTTATTCCATATATCGCTAGCCCGCGTGGAGACGCGTCTCTGGACCCCTCGCCCGCGCCCCTAGCCCGAATAAAACATACATTTTTCTAAAAAATAGTTTTTTCATACATCTCTGTAAGTACCTAAAATCTACATAGGGGAGCTAGTACAAAACTGAAACGTTGATATCTTCTATTCTAGACGTGCGATTTTGAAGCTGTTTTCGGTTTTTTTTAGACCAACCTAGGCCTCCGCCTGTGTTCTGACCATATTGCGCGCATTTTACACGCGCGTCTGGACTTCATCCCTTATTTTCAGAGAAAATCCTCAAAATTAATTGTTTTTCCAAATTTTCCTTCACATTTTAAATTAGATTATAGTTGCAATAGTCCTCACCCTTCTTCCCTGAATTCTGGTCCGCGTTCCGTGTCCCGGTCTCCAGGTAGTGGGGTGAAATTCCAAATTTTTTCTTTCGAAAACTGGTTTTTTGACCAAAAGTCAAAATTTTTGTTCGGCACCTACCACGTTTTATTCCATATATCGCTAGCCCGCGTGGAGACGCGTCTCTGGACCCCTCGCCCGCGCCCCTAGCCCGAATAAAACATACATTTTTCTAAAAAATAGTTTTTTCATACATCTCTGTAAGTACCTAAAATCTACATAGGGGAGCTAGTACAAAACTGAAACGTTGATATCTTCTATTCTAGACGTGCGATTTTGAAGCTGTTTTCGGTTTTTTTAGACCAACCTAGGCCTCCGCCTGTGTTCTGACCATATTGCGCGCATTTTACACGCGCGTCTGGACTTCATCCCTTATTTTCAGAGAAAATCCTCAAAATTAATTGTTTTTCCAAATTTTCCTTCACATTTTAAATTAGATTATAGTTGCAATAGTCCTCACCCTTCTTCCCTGAATTCTGGTCCGCGTTCCGTGTCCCGGTCTCCAGGTAGTGGGGTGAAATTCCAAATTTTTTCTTTCGAAAACTGGTTTTTTGACCAAAAGTCAAAATTTTTGTTCGGCACCTACCACGTTTTATTCCATATATCGCTAGCCCGCGTGGAGACGCGTCTCTGGACCCCTCGCCCGCGCCCCTAGCCCGAATAAAACATACATTTTTCTAAAAAATAGTTTTTTCATACATCTCTGTAAGTACCTAAAATCTACATAGGGGAGCTAGTACAAAACTGAAACGTTGATATCTTCTATTCTAGACGTGCGATTTTGAAGCTGTTTTCGGTTTTTTTTAGACCAACCTAGGCCTCCGCCTGTGTTCTGACCATATTGCGCGCATTTTACACGCGCGTCTGGACTTCATCCCTTATTTTCAGAGAAAATCCTCAAAATTAATTGTTTTTCCAAATTTTCCTTCACATTTTAAATTAGATTATAGTTGCAATAGTCCTCACCCTTCTTCCCTGAATTCTGGTCCGCGTTCCGTGTCCCGGTCTCCAGGTAGTGGGGTGAAATTCCAAATTTTTTCTTTCGAAAACTGGTTTTTTGACCAAAAGTCAAAATTTTTGTTCGGCACCTACCACGTTTTATTCCATATATCGCTAGCCCGCGTGGAGACGCGTCTCTGGACCCCTCGCCCGCGCCCCTAGCCCGAATAAAACATACATTTTTCTAAAAAATAGTTTTTTCATACATCTCTGTAAGTACCTAAAATCTACATAGGGGAGCTAGTACAAAACTGAAACGTTGATATCTTCTATTCTAGACGTGCGATTTTGAAGCTGTTTTCGGTTTTTTTAGACCAACCTAGGCCTCCGCCTGTGTTCTGACCATATTGCGCGCATTTTACACGCGCGTCTGGACTTCATCCCTTATTTTCAGAGAAAATCCTCAAAATTAATTGTTTTTCCAAATTTTCCTTCACATTTTAAATTAGATTATAGTTGCAATAGTCCTCACCCTTCTTCCCTGAATTCTGGACCGCGTTCCGTGTCCCGGTCTCCAGGTAGTGGGGTGAAATTCCAAATTTTTTCTTTCGAAAACTGGTTTTTTGACCAAAAGTCAAAATTTTTGTTCGGCACCTACCACGTTTTATTCCATATATCGCTAGCCCGCGTGGAGACGCGTCTCTGGACCCCTCGCCCGCGCCCCTAGCCCGAATAAAACATACATTTTTCTAAAAAATAGTTTTTTCATACATCTCTGTAAGTACCTAAAATCTACATAGGGGAGCTAGTACAAAACTGAAACGTTGATATCTTCTATTCTAGACGTGCGATTTTGAAGCTGTTTTCGGTTTTTTTAGACCAACCTAGGCCTCCGCCTGTGTTCTGACCATATTGCGCGCATTTTACACGCGCGTCTGGACTTCATCCCTTATTTTCAGAGAAAATCCTCAAAATTAATTGTTTTTCCAAATTTTCCTTCACATTTTAAATTAGATTATAGTTGCAATAGTCCTCACCCTTCTTCCCTGAATTCTGGTCCGCGTTCCGTGTCCCGGTCTCCAGGTAGTGGGGTGAAATTCCAAATTTTTTCTTTCGAAAACTGGTTTTTTGACCAAAAGTCAAAATTTTTGTTCGGCACCTACCACGTTTTATTCCATATATCGCTAGCCCGCGTGGAGACGCGTCTCTGGACCCCTCGCCCGCGCCCCTAGCCCGAATAAAACATACATTTTTCTAAAAAATAGTTTTTTCATACATCTCTGTAAGTACCTAAAATCTACATAGGGGAGCTAGTACAAAACTGAAACGTTGATATCTTCTATTCTAGACGTGCGATTTTGAAGCTGTTTTCGGTTTTTTTAGACCAACCTAGGCCTCCGCCTGTGTTCTGACCATATTGCGCGCATTTTACACGCGCGTCTGGACTTCATCCCTTATTTTCAGAGAAAATCCTCAAAATTAATTGTTTTTCCAAATTTTCCTTCACATTTTAAATTAGATTATAGTTGCAATAGTCCTCACCCTTCTTCCCTGAATTCTGGTCCGCGTTCCGTGTCCCGGTCTCCAGGTAGTGGGGTGAAATTCCAATTTTTTCTTTCGAAAACTGGTTTTTTGACCAAAAGTCAAAATTTTTGTTCGGCACCTACCACGTTTTATTCCATATATCGCTAGCCCGCGTGGAGACGCGTCTCTGGACCCCTCGCCCGCGCCCCTAGCCCGAATAAAACATACATTTTTCTAAAAAATAGTTTTTTCATACATCTCTGTAAGTACCTAAAATCTACATAGGGGAGCTAGTACAAAACTGAAACGTTGATATCTTCTATTCTAGACGTGCGATTTTGAAGCTGTTTTCGGTTTTTTTAGACCAACCTAGGCCTCCGCCTGTGTTCTGACCATATTGCGCGCATTTTACACGCGCGTCTGGACTTCATCCCTTATTTTCAGAGAAAATCCTCAAAATTAATTGTTTTTCCAAATTTTCCTTCACATTTTAAATTAGATTATAGTTGCAATAGTCCTCACCCTTCTTCCCTGAATTCTGGTCCGCGTTCCGTGTCCCGGTCTCCAGGTAGTGGGGGTGAAATTCCAAATTTTTTCTTTCGAAAACTGGTTTTTTGACCAAAAGTCAAAATTTTTGTTCGGCACCTACCACGTTTTATTCCATATATCGCTAGCCCGCATGGAGACGCGTCTCTGGACCCCTCGCCCGCGCCCCTAGCCCGAATAAAACATACATTTTTCTAAAAAATAGTTTTTTCATACATCTCTGTAAGTACCTAAAATCTACATAGGGGAGCTAGTACAAAACTGAAACGTTGATATCTTCTATTCTAGACGTGCGATTTTGAAGCTGTTTTCGGTTTTTTTAGACCAACCTAGGCCTCCGCCTGTGTTCTGACCATATTGCGCGCATTTTACACGCGCGTCTGGACTTCATCCCTTATTTTCAGAGAAAATCCTCAAAATTAATTGTTTTTCCAAATTTTCCTTCACATTTTAAATTAGATTATAGTTGCAATAGTCCTCACCCTTCTTCCCTGAATTCTGGTCCGCGTTCCGTGTCCCGGTCTCCAGGTAGTGGGGTGAAATTCCAAATTTTTTCTTTCGAAAACTGGTTTTTTGACCAAAAGTCAAAATTTTTGTTCGGCACCTACCACGTTTTATTCCATATATCGCTAGCCCGCGTGGAGACGCGTCTCTGGACCCCTCGCCCGCGCCCCTAGCCCGAATAAAACATACATTTTTCTAAAAAATAGTTTTTTCATACATCTCTGTAAGTACCTAAAATCTACATAGGGGAGCTAGTACAAAACTGAAACGTTGATATCTTCTATTCTAGACGTGCGATTTTGAAGCTGTTTTCGGTTTTTTTAGACCAACCTAGGCCTCCGCCTGTGTTCTGACCATATTGCGCGCATTTTACACGCGCGTCTGGACTTCATCCCTTATTTTCAGAGAAAATCCTCAAAATTAATTGTTTTTCCAAATTTTCCTTCACATTTTAAATTAGATTATAGTTGCAATAGTCCTCACCCTTCTTCCCTGAATTCTGGTCCGCGTTCCGTGTCCCGGTCTCCAGGTAGTGGGGTGAAATTCCAAATTTTTTCTTTCGAAAACTGGTTTTTTGACCAAAAGTCAAATTTTTGTTCGGCACCTACCACGTTTTATTCCATATATCGCTAGCCCGCGTGGAGACGCGTCTCTGGACCCCTCGCCCGCGCCCCTAGCCCGAATAAAACATACATTTTTCTAAAAAATAGTTTTTTCATACATCTCTGTAAGTACCTAAAATCTACATAGGGGAGCTAGTACAAAACTGAAACGTTGATATCTTCTATTCTAGACGTGCGATTTTGAAGCTGTTTTCGGTTTTTTTAGACCAACCTAGGCCTCCGCCTGTGTTCTGACCATATTGCGCGCATTTTACACGCGCGTCTGGACTTCATCCCTTATTTTCAGAGAAAATCCTCAAAATTAATTGTTTTTCCAAATTTTCCTTCACATTTTAAATTAGATTATAGTTGCAATAGTCCTCACCCTTCTTCCCTGAATTCTGGTCCGCGTTCCGTGTCCCGGTCTCCAGGTAGTGGGGTGAAATTCCAAATTTTTTCTTTCGAAAACTGGTTTTTTGACCAAAAGTCAAAATTTTTGTTCGGCACCTACCACGTTTTATTCCATATATCGCTAGCCCGCGTGGAGACGCGTCTCTGGACCCCTCGCCCGCGCCCCTAGCCCGAATAAAACATACATTTTTCTAAAAAATAGTTTTTTCATACATCTCTGTAAGTACCTAAAATCTACATAGGGGAGCTAGTACAAAACTGAAACGTTGATATCTTCTATTCTAGACGTGCGATTTTGAAGCTGTTTTCGGTTTTTTTAGACCAACCTAGGCCTCCGCCTGTGTTCTGACCATATTGCGCGCATTTTACACGCGCGTCTGGACTTCATCCCTTATTTTCAGAGAAAATCCTCAAAATTAATTGTTTTTCCAAATTTTCCTTCACATTTTAAATTAGATTATAGTTGCAATAGTCCTCACCCTTCTTCCCTGAATTCTGGTCCGCGTTCCGTGTCCCGGTCTCCAGGTAGTGGGGTGAAATTCCAAATTTTTTCTTTCGAAAACTGGTTTTTTGACCAAAAGTCAAAATTTTTGTTCGGCACCTACCACGTTTTATTCCATATATCGCTAGCCCGCGTGGAGACGCGTCTCTGGACCCCTCGCCCGCGCCCCTAGCCCGAATAAAACATACATTTTTCTAAAAATAGTTTTTTCATACATCTCTGTAAGTACCTAAAATCTACATAGGGGAGCTAGTACAAAACTGAAACGTTGATATCTTCTATTCTAGACGTGCGATTTTGAAGCTGTTTTCGGTTTTTTTAGACCAACCTAGGCCTCCGCCTGTGTTCTGACCATATTGCGCGCATTTTACACGCGCGTCTGGACTTCATCCCTTATTTTCAGAGAAAATCCTCAAAATTAATTGTTTTTCCAAATTTTCCTTCACATTTTAAATTAGATTATAGTTGCAATAGTCCTCACCCTTCTTCCCTGAATTCTGGTCCGCGTTCCGTGTCCCGGTCTCCAGGTAGTGGGGTGAAATTCCAAATTTTTTCTTTCGAAAACTGGTTTTTTGACCAAAAGTCAAAATTTTTGTTCGGCACCTACCACGTTTTATTC